>CAUYRT010050170.1:0-41478 GCA_963574885.1 Lepilemur ruficaudatus
GACACTCTATAAAAAAGACACCTGCACTCGAATGTTCATAGCAGCACAATTCACAATTGCAAAGATGTGGAAACAACCCAAGTGTCCATCAATACATGAGTGGATTAATAAAATGTGGTATATGTATACCATGGAGTACTATTCAGCTATAAGAAACAATGGTGACATAGCACCTCTTATACTTTCCTGGATAGAGCTGGAACGCATCCTACTAAGTGAAGTATCCCAAGAATGGAAAAATAAGCACCACATGTACTTACCCGCAAACTGGTGTTAACTGATCAACACCTAAGTGGACATATAAGAATAACATTTATCGGGCATTGGGCAGATGGGAGAGGGGAGGAGGGGATGGGTATATACATACATAATGAGTGCGATGTGCACCATCTGGGGGATGGACACACTTGAAGCTCTGACTCCGGGGGGTGGCGGGGAAGGAGGGGAAAGGCAATGCACGTAACCTAAACATTTGTACCTCCATAATATGCTGGAAAATAAAAAGACCATAAAGTTATTGACTCAATTGTGTGAATATTATCTTAACACAGATCTATGGACAGAAACATTTCTAAATTTACTTTTCCAGTGATTTTTTTTTCTGTCCAATTATGTTTTAACTCTCATCATGGGATGGTAGGTGTCCTATATTTTCACAGGTTTGTCAGTTTCATCAAGCATTTCAACATTTAGGATGAAAGATGAACAACAGGACTGCTAGCTGATGAAGATAGGGTTGTTTTAGGAGGGTGAAAGGGAAACATAAAAGTTTATTTTAATAGGACTCATCATTGGTGTCATTGATTTTGCTTAATTTGCCTTATAGGGAAAGTAACTTAAAGGCAATTAACTGAAGGTAGCCTGTTACACATGTGATGATGATGCAGCCATTAATTGTACAACTACAACCTATTATTTAAGTAACAAAATCAAAACCCTTCTTTTATTTGGTACTGAAGTTAAGTGCATCTAGTGAGTCAAATAAAGGCAAGAAAGAAAGAGTCACAACGCATATTCAGCTCAAGTACCTGCTCCGATATGTATTCACCAATACCTTTGGGCAAGGTAAAAAAAAAATAATAATAACTTTTTTCTGCTAGCTGAAATATAAAAATTTCTCTAGTATCTCTCTTCACTAGCTAGAATAAAAAAATATCTCTAAAGTCTCTCCTGCTAGCTGAAACAGAAAGAACGTTTGATTAGAGGTTTAGATGTTCTAAGTCTGAATCTTGGTCCTTATCCTCACAGGTTGTTTAAGACTGAGCAAGACTTTAGTCTCTGAGCTTCAGTTTTCTCAAGAGTAAAAATAATAATGCTGTTACCCACATCACAGGGGTATTTTTGAGCATTAAATGAGATAATTCATGTTGAAAATATCATCATGTAAAAATACTATAAACAAGAGATCACAAATGGCAGGCTGCTAGCCAAATCTAGCCACAAATGTGTTTGAACTGGCTGCAAGTTTTGGCTTCCACAGTGCTGTAAAACAATTTAAATTAGTTGCCAAATTTCAAAGATTAGATAATTTCATATAAAATATGGAATTTGAGTTTACCTGAAAAGGTCCCATTAGCTGGCAACATTAGGCCCATATTCTTCATGGCAAAAACAATTAAATACCATTATTACTTTCACCTTAGAGAGGCTCTGCTCTCCCATTGGTCACATTTCCTGTCAATCAATTATTTTTTTCATGGCGCTGAAGGAGAGGCTTAGTTTTACTTTTATCTGGTCAGTTTCACTCACTTGTGTCTTAACTCCTTTTGGCAGTGCATTTTAGTTTGTGTCATCCACCTCTGTATGTTGAAATGCTTTTACCAAGTCAGCACAAATATGTTAAAAAGCAAATTGTCTTTCTTATTTATCAGTTATGAGATTAAATATATAAAATGGTTTCATCCCTAATCTGAGATTCACTACTGCTTGCTCACAAGGGTATCTCTAGTTTCCAGTGTACCAGGCACATAGTATGAGCTCAGTAAATATTTATGGAGTGAATGAAAATTTGAATGAATGAATGACAGTGACGTACTTGCAACCTTACAGATATATCTGAGTAGTTCTTTGTTTTAATTTTAACATTTTCTTATGCTTTTGCTGTCTAGATATGATTATTCTACCTGAAGTAGAGAAAAATGTTTACTCATGTGACATTTTTGTTTGATTTTTAAAATTTTTACTACGGGATGTCCCCAGACAACATATGGCCTCATTTGCTAGCAAAAATGGTGGCATTTGCAATCCTGTGGACAGAAGCTGTACCTGTGGCCTTGGATGAACTGAAAGTTATTGTGAAAAAGGCAAGTTGATTTATTTCCATCTTTCCTTCAATAAAAATCTACTTTAGAGCATACTCCCATTGGTTGATAAAATATAGTAGAAGTCTGTGTAAAGGCTATTTTCCAATAAGTTCATGCAAGTTATTTATGATTGCATTTCCAATAGAAATGATTATGTAAGTATTGATTGGTTTGCTACCTTATTACTGAAAACTCTTCAACCGTGACCAGGTGTGGTGGCTCACATCTATAATCCTAGGACTTTGCGAGGCCAAGGCAGGAGGATTGCTTGAGCCCAGAAGTTTGAGGTTGCTGTGAGCTAGGCTGACGCCATGACACTCTAGCCTGGGTAACAGAGCAAGTGAGACTCTGTCTCAAAAAAAAAAAAGAAGAAGAAGAGGAAAAGAAAAAAACTCTTCAACCCCTTAAGTATTAATAATTGAAATAGTAATGATGTGAAAGATCTCCTCTGAGATCTATATTCCACTCCCCCTCCAGCCAGATTTTACTCCTAAAGG
The DNA here is from genome assembly GCA_963574885.1 of Lepilemur ruficaudatus. Classification (NCBI taxonomy): domain Eukaryota; kingdom Metazoa; phylum Chordata; class Mammalia; order Primates; family Lepilemuridae; genus Lepilemur; species Lepilemur ruficaudatus. Next base: position 2,801 of record CAUYRT010050170.1, read on the forward strand.
CTTTGCGTACACTCGGTCTACTGAGACTTTAGTTCTAGGTCTGAGGCTGGAGAACCTCAACTGTCAGTGAGGCCTTGAGACAGGAACGGTGGAGGATGCGGGGCTCTGGGAGGACCCAGTTTATGTTAAGAGTAGGTCTAGCTGCGAGAGGTGAAGAGGACCTCCCACAGGTCTTCAAACTTAGTTTCATCAGGAAAAATTTAATCATAAATAGTTGTCACCCGTTATCTATGGTTTACACATGGTACAGGACAATAGATTTTTGGAGAGAAAACACATTCACATAACTTTTATGATAGTGTATTGTTAAAATTGTTCTATTTTATTATTATTGTTAATCGCTTACTGTACCTAATTTATAAATTAAACTTTATCATAGGTATGTCTGTATGTATAGGGAAAAACATAGTGTATATAGGATTTGGTACTACCAGCGGTTTTAGACATTCCCTGGGGGTCTTGGAACATATCCCCCATGGATAAGGGAGGACTATTGTACCATCTTACTTGTATTTTTATTTGTTAGTGATATTCTTATACTTCTTGGCTAATATATTAGGTATATTACAAAACACAGATAAAAGTTTAAATTAATTAAAAATAGATGCATTTTTATATTGGCAGTTGTTCTAATGTTTTCTTTCTGAACCACAATTTATTATTTTGTGCAACACTAGACAGTGTGTACTCCATTCAGAGCCCACTATTGTAAGAGACAAAATTGTATTTTGGCAGAGTAGAGAACAAGGGCTCTGGTAGTGAGAATGAGGCAGAGGATGGATGAGAACTCTGGGCACCTAAACTTGAGGCACTCTGAGTAAAAAAGTATTTCCAGTGAACTCTTATCTAGATGGTTTTAACTATGGGCAATAGGGCTCTTTAGACCTGCAGCTCCCACACGCTATCACAATGGGTGTGACTACCACCCTCCATCACCACTAGTTTAACTGTCACGAAATAAATTTGACAGCATGGTATAGAAGAAAGCACATGGCAATGGAAGTGGATAAACATGTATGCCACCCCCAGCTCTGCTAATACCATGGGATCTACCTGTGGGAACTTCACAGTTTCTTTGTGATTCAGTTTTCCCATTTGAATGTGAGGGTGTTGTGCTGAATAATACCTGACAGCTCTTCCAAATCTAAGATTTAAGATCACTTTCATGGAATTATTTTAACATAGATATCCTCCCTAACACATGGAAGGAAGCTCTTATCAATTTTGTGATTTAGGATTACTAAATCAGAGTAATAGCATTTTAAAACAGACAACACTATCACGTCCGTATTGCTAAGTTTTTTTAAATTCTAAATTGAATAATTCTTTGGCATTTAGTATGTGGAATATTTTTACTGTTGATTCTATCGCTTAAACTTTTTATTATGGAGCATTTCAAACATATGTAAGAGTTAAGCAAATGGTATAATGAACCTCCATGTATTAATATCTATCACTCAGCTTCAACAATAATCAATTTATGCTTAATCTTTTTCAGCTATACTTTCACCCACCCTCCCCCCCATGGTAAATAATACCTCCATGATATTATTTAGAAGCAAATAACAGGCATTATATTATTTATTCATAATATTTATTTCCACCAGGAGGCACATAAATATTTTAGTATGGATCTCTAAAGGCAGTATTCTTTTAAAAATATATCTAAAATACCTTACCATATCTAGATTTTTAAAAAGTTGTTATAATTTCAATTATCTATTTGTTTAGTCCAAACTTAGAACCAATCCAAATATAAGTGTTTTTAATAAAATTCTAGGATTTTTAATCGAAATTTTAATACTTACACAAATCTAGACAGTATAATATATTAATATACTTGCCACCTAGCCCCAATAATTACCAATTCATGACCAATTCTGTCCCTCTCTCCTAATTATTTTGAAGCAAATCCTAGGTATCATTTCATTTTATCCATACATTTTCTTTTGCTATAAATCTCTAAAATGTAAGAATTTGTTTTTTATATGTAACTTATCATATAATTATCACACCTAAAATAATGCTTTCTTCATATAATCAAATATTTAGTTACTATTCAAATTCCATCATTTTGATACATTTATTAACTCAAGATTCAAATAACATCTGTAAAATTTAATTGATTAATGTCTCTTCAATATCTTTTAATATGTAAAAGTTTCTTCTTTTTCTCTTTCTCCTCTTACGAGATATATGTTGAAAAAGTTAGGTTGCCTCTTTTGTCAAGGTTCTCATTTTGGCCTGTACATCTTCTGGTACTGTAATCACATATTCCTCAATCTTTTGCATTCTTGGGTAAATAGAGGCTTGATTAGATTCAGGCTTGCTATGTTGGCAAGAACATTTCATGGGTGATGTATTTTCCATGAGAAGGCACATAATATCTGGTTGCCTGAGCATTATGCCCAGATCCATGAGTTCATTCAAGCTTACAAAATAGTGATATTCTCAGTCCATCAATCTTTCTTCACTTATTAGTTAAAATACTTCTATGTAGAGAAAGTTTCTCTCACCAACTATTTGGTTACTTTAAGATATAGTTCACATGAAAAGTCAAGATTAATTCTTGCTACTTTCCATTTATTTACCAGTTTCCAAGATAATTGGTTTACTAGTATCCTCCAAAGCTGAACAAAGACTACGTTTTTGGAGTACTATTATGAAATCATAGACATAAACATATCAATGTATTTAAATTCATGCAGTTGTTCTTATCGATGGCAAACTTTTCTATCATTGCACAAAGGAAATCTCTTAAAATTGGCTTCCAAGTTCCTTTGGCACAACCCCAGTAATATGATCAATTCCTTCCGACCTGAGATGACTAGGTGTCATATGCTCAATTGTACATATCCACTTCCAAATCTGGAATGATCTACGTCATCCAAGGAGTTCTGGTTTCTTTTAGCTGGAAATGGTATAAAGAGACCAAAGTTGGTTGTGCTCATTGTGACTGGAATAGTTGTTTTTTCTAAGGCTTCTCTGGACAGAGCTGTTAATATCAACTATATTACGAATTCATATGGATATTTCCAATTCAAATTCAGGACCATAGTAACTTCACAAATTCTCTTGTCTCTTACATCATATTAACATAATATTTTCTTTCTTCTATGTTAAAATTCCTGATTCTGAACAACACCAATATAATTTATCCTTTGCTTTATCCCATAGTACAGTCAACAGTTTCGGAATAAGAACAGCAACACTACCAACATCAATACAATTCTGAAAACTATTTCATATTTTAAATATTTAAAAGCATATTTTGCAGTTTTTTCTTAAGATACTTCCCACTAGAAATATATTGTCAAATTAGTGTGTTTTGAAGTTACTTGAAGTAATTTTTCTCTATGTAGTTTTGCCATCAACTCAATCACAATTAGGTTCATTTCATTATGTTTTCAATTTTAATTTACAATTGTGTAAAATATTTACAAATCTAACAAATGATGTATTCAGACAAGTCTAGCTTCTATCTTTTTGCTTCCACTCTACTCTCTCCTATTCATTATAAGTGGCCTTTAAAAAAAAGTCTTTGTAGTTTATCATCCCATTTTTATATAAGAAAATATGCATATATGTTTCTCTCTTTCTTAGAGTAGTACAGTATGCCGTTTTTCACCTTGCTTTATTTAATGCTCTTTATTTTTAAATACTTTTAGCATCACTGGAAGTTGCAAAAATAGTAGAAGTCCCTTGCACCTGTCATCCAACTTCTCCCGATAATGATGTGTCATCTAGCTGTAGTATATCAGAACCAAGAAATTGATATTGGTACATTATTATTAACTAGACTACAAAACTAATTTAGTTTTTGCCTACATTTGTCTCTGTGTAAGTTGGTGTGTGTATGCACATGTGTAGTTCTTTGCCATTTTATACCATGCATAAATTTGTATAAGCATCACCAAAATCAAGATACAGAAGAGCTCCATTACCACAAAAAGAACTCCTCCATGCTACTTCTTTGTATTCCCATCCACCCCCCATTCCGCTCCCAACTCACCCCTAACCTCTGGCAACACCTAATCTGTTCTCCATCTCTATAGTTTTGTTATTTCAAGAATATTATCAGACATATTCTTAAACATATATTCTAGAGACCACTGTATAGTAGTATGTAAAGCTATCCATCATTCATGTTTATAGCTGCATGGTGTGCTACTGTGTGAACGGAACATAATTTATTCAACCAGTCTCCTAATAATGGATATTAAGATCATTTCCAAACTTTTGCTATTACAGATTTTGCTCCGATAAATAGTTCTGTGCATTTTTTTATTTAATATTTCTGTCAGTTCTTCTCTAGTATTACCAGTGAGTTCTGGGTTATTGAGGAAATGCAAATGTAATGTATTCACAAAATCTCTTCCATCGTGGTGGTGTGCTATTTTGCATCCTTGTAAGCAGTGTGGAATGTCTGTTTCCTCACAGCTTCATCAAAAGATTATGTTGTAAAACTTTTGGTGAGAAATGGTATCTCAGTGGAGTTTTTTTTTTTTCAGAGTATTATGAGGGTACAAACATTTTGGTTATATTTTATGTCTTTGCCTCACCCAAGCGAGGGTTAGAGGTGTGCCCTTCCTCTCTACAATGCTCACCGTGTCCTTTAGTTTTAATTAGCTTGTGTAGTATCTTCTCTAATGTTGAACAACATTTTGCATATATTTTTCTATAAATTGTGCATAACATGAGTTCATTTTTCTATAAGATTTTTGGTATTTTTCTTCTCTGATGCTAGTTGTCCTATATATCTTAGAAATACTAATTATTTTTCTGTTGTGAATTTTCCCCCTAATGTGGGAAAATTTGTTTTACCTTTTTACTTTAACTATAGTATATTTGCCATTTGACTGCTTATCTATTGATATATAACAAACCACCTCAAAACTTAGAGACTTTAAACATTTATGTATTATCTCTCATGATCCTGTGAGTTAACTGGGTTCAGTTAAGTGATTTTACTCTCAGATGACAGCTGGGGCTGAAGTTCTCTGTATGCTCAACTGGGCTAGAATATGGACAAAAATTTGATTTACACATCTGCTACCTTGGTGTTCCTCTGCATGGCTTCTCTTTCCATGTGACAACTCAACATGTAAGAACTTTCTATATGGCCTTTTATTCCCAACAGGATAAATAGGTTTCTTACATGACAGCTAGCTTTCTGAAGCAGAATTTGCCAGGTCTTCCTAAGGGTTGGAAATGGTATAACATCATTTCTACCCTATCCTATTGGATAAAGCAAATCATGAGAGCATCCCAGATTCCTTGTGGGAGGGGAAAATACAAGAATGTGAATCCTGGGAAATATACTTTTTAAGAACATCTTTGGATTATTCATTATGCACAAATCAAAGGGTTTTTTATTTGTTTTTTGTTTTATGATAAAATATATCTTTCTTCCCTCTATTGTTTTATAATTTTGAGCTATAATTTTGAGTTACTCTCAGTTTTAGAGGACTTCACCCACGTTTTCAAAGTGATGACATTTTTCACTCTATTCTCTGGTCAAGTTTAAATATTTTTTCTAGTGCATGGTGTGAGGAATAGATACATTTTCCCCTTAATGGTTTTTCAGGTGTTGTACCTCAGCTTTTACAAGTCAATTTTGCCCATTGATTTGAGATGTAGCCTTCATCAAATGCTAAATATTTATATGTAAATAGATATAGTTCTGGATTCTCTGTTCTATTAGGCAGTCTATTTATGTACAAAGGCAATAATATTTTTTATTATGGCATCTTTATTGTACATATTTAATATGAAAGGGCCGGCCACTTTATGGCTCTTCTTTTTCAGGAATTTCATTGATATTTTGTGTATTTTTCTTTTCAAATGAACTTTATAATCAAACTACCTACAGGAATGCAATAATATTAGACATTTTTATTATTTCATTGTCCTCTATGTCTACTTTCTCTCAGCGAGAATTGATATATTTATATTAACTCTCCAAGAACAATGTATATTTTCTATTTGTTCAAGCATTTTGTTCCCTATTACATAAAATGTTGGCATTTAATATTCTCATTAAAATATAGCTATTAATTTTCTAATTTACTCAACATTTTTATTGAATTTTTAGTGAATTTAGTGCAAGTATCTTTTCACCACCTGTACAAATAGTGATGAGATTTTTCTCTTTCTACTGATAAATATGATTATTGTATTAATGGATTTTCTAACCTTACATTCTAGAAATAAATACTGCTCAGTCATGATGTATTATTCTATAATGTGCTGTTGGATTCTATGTACTTATATTTTTATGATTTCTGCATTGATATTCATAAACAAAATTAAGCTATGATTTTTCAATGCAATTTTTGTCAGATTTTGGAATCGATATTATATTCACTCAATAAAATGTATTTGAAAATTTCCTTCCTTTCAGTGCTCTACAATAATGTAAGGAGTAAGGTAGATCAATAAAAACTTACAGACTTTTTCTGTGAACCTGGGACTGGTGCTTTTTTATTTATTTTTTTTAATGTAAAAGCTATTTTATTATTTTCTGGATTGTTTTTCCACTATAATTGGCCTCTCTAATTTTCTGTTTCAAATTAGGACAATTTTAGTAAGTAGTTTTCTGTCACATTCTCCACTCATTCAGTTTTTAAAATTTATTGGTATTATAATTTTTATATTTATCTCTTTTGGTGGTCATTCCCTCCACCTTAAAAAAATTTTTTTTGTGTATTTACATTTTCTCCCTTTTATATTAATTGGGTCACCTAATGGTTTGTCATTCATTAATTCTACTGTTTTTTCTGTCTTTAAACTCATTACAAACTCAATTGTTTTTAACTAAAACTAATGCTCTGCTGATTTCTTTTTCAGAATGTTCTCTCAGTCATTATGGCCCAGGCTTCCATTTTAATTGCACACGTCAGAACAGTGGAGTTTGCAATAGGCTTTCTGGAAGCTGTGAATGCCCCCAAAGCTACTATGGGCCAGGCTGTGGACATGGTAAACAGAAAATAAGTGGGCAGATTATGGTGTTTATAAATTCTAAGATTTCAAAAATATGTTTTTAATTATAAAAGTAACACATTCAAATTACATCAAATTAGATAAACAATATGTTAGTGTATACTCCTGCAATTACAGGTAATTTCATAGCTCTAATTGAAGTATTAGAAGTGGACAAGTGCCATGATGAAATAATTAGACTTGTTTGTTCTTGTTGATACTGCTGTCCAAGGTAACGGTTCTATGGTTGTATGATCATTTGACGTGGACACTGATAGAAGATACACCCAGAAGAATCAACTGCAAGTATTTCTGAACAAAATCATTCTCCTTCCAGGTACATTTAGGCAAAAGATAGATAAGGAAGCAGATTATTTTGTTCATGTTAATCTAGGCTTCACTTTGAAAGATCTACCTTCAAGTTCTTTGTGAACACATTTATTTATATCACCTCTTCATTTGGACTCAATATTTTCAGCTAAAATTAAGAAAGGGAAAAATTACACAATAATTTGTCTTTAGCATCATAAAGTCCTGAAAGGGCAGCACAGTTAAGAGATTTAGATGTAAGAGTTTAGGCTCTAGAATTAGTCACATATGGCCTAGTTTGCCTGTTTCAACATCTGTAGAATGGGGTTAATACTAGCGTCTACCTTAAAAGATTATCGTGAAGACTAAATAATAAGATTCATGTAAGCATTTGGCACAGGAGCATATGGCAATGACTTGATGAATATTAGTTATTTAGAATAGAAATATTTTTAAACATCTCTGAAGTGATATTAACTATATCCCATTTGGTTCAACCTGTTTTTAGGATCCAACAAATACATTCATAGCAACAGATCTTATTAAACCTCTGGAGATTCAGAATTCTTGCCACCACTCTGAAGTTTCTGGATCATGAAGCATGGAAGCAAATATCTTGTGAGTTTTGTTTGTTTCTTTTGTTTTCAAAATTGGAATACACAGTATAAGAGAGGAAAAATATTTATTCAAAACCCATCAGTTTTATCCTACATGCAGTGGGATATCAAATAAAGTTGTGACTAAATAAGAGACATCACTCTGGTGAAATAAAACTGCTAAGTGGGTATATTATTAATTATTAGGGAAAGTAATCATCAGTAGTCTCCATGTGGAAAACTATAATGATAGTCTAGGATTTTAAAAATCTGAACTGAGATGAAAATGCAAATTAATAATCAGAAGAATATTTTAGAAGAACAATCCACTGTATTGGTGATGTAGGTGGGTGTGGAGAAAAGGAAAATGGAGGAATCAAAGACAGCTCTAAAATCACAAGGTCTAAAATCCCAAGAACTTGGAAAAATGACAATATTATTTAGTGAAATGGAAACATAAAGCAAGGCAACCTTTATGATCTCAGCTTTATGTATAATTAAAGTAAGGGAGATAAAGAGATCTGATTTTTCTATGCATTCTCAATAAAAATTGATTATACAGGAACAAACAGAAAAAACCCTGCCCTAGATCTCCCTTTATTATTTATTTTTAAGCATTATAATTAGATCTATAAATGAAAGAATATATATTATATAATATAATTCATTCCTCATCTGTTTTTGTCTTATCCTCCTTATTTCTGCTTCCTGAATATCTTTCCTAATGATAAATGTGTCCTGAGCAACTCCTTGCATACTAGAGAAGTATCATACACATCAAGCCTGGTCAAATTCAATTCTACCTAGAAAGGGGCTGGAGGGAATCAGAGAGAGAAGAGAGAAAAACAAAGAGAAAGGGAAAGTATGGATAATTGAAGGGTGAGGAAATTTTATCACATGGGTGAGTGGTGAGCACAGCCCTAGAGAAAGCTCAAGAAAGAAAATGGAAATCCTTTGTCCACAGTCAAGCTTAGTTCTCCTACACCTCCTCAGAGTGAGCATCTCCCTGAGCAGATGACAATTTTAGCCTTCAAAAAATGCATTTGCTTGGACTACATGGTCTTTAAATGTGAGTCAATTACTTGTGACGTTCAGCCTCAAAAATATTGATCTCTCCAACCCTGGAGGTGAAACAGGTTATGTTGGACTTACTAAGAGACAATTCTGTGTGTTCTTGAGTGGCCACCTAAGGAAATGTTTCAAAGATTAAACTTGCTGACTTTAAAACCTAACTTTCTTGTAAGATGTTGACCTACTTTATATACATCATATTCTCTGTCTTTTATTCTCTTTCTCCCTCCCTCATTTCCCCTCTGTTTTCTCTTATACCAACCTCTGCCATCCATCCACAGGACTTCAAGGCTCAAGAGCTATATGAATCACCTTCCACAGATACTCTTTTATTTATTTAAAGAATTCAATTCAAAAATAATTCTTACTAAATTTAGCCTGGATCTGAAGTTTGAAGACATTGCTCTTTTAAATGTTTAAGGTATTGGAGGATTTTAGCAAAGTCTTTGGCCAAAACGTCATAGCAAATAAACTTCATCTACTTAATGATATTTTAAATTTTCCTATGGAGGTTTCTAGACTAGTTGTAGAGAATGGCATCTATATATTCACTTTTATATGTGAACTAACTATTGTCAGTATGGTTCTTCAGATAATTTGTTCTTGCTTTCCAGTTCTCCTCTCCCATCTCCTCATTCGGTCTTAGAGAATAAATGACTTGAACATAACTTTTAGTTTTTATTTTATGAATTTTTAAAGTTCAAATGGCATTTTGAAATTTCCATTTTCTACTGTTCCATCCTGGACTTTATAGTTTGAATTGTGCTCTCATCTGTGACCGCAAAAATGGAGCCAGTTGTGATGCAGCAAATGGACAGTACATTTGCCCAGCTGGTTTCCATGGCAGCTGATGTTTAAAAGGTACAGCAAGAGCATTTTTAAGCACACGAATGTGGGAATTCTGTGTGGCTGTAAGATCTTCTCATTTGGGGCCAAACATGGAAACCAAATCAAAATATGAAACAATCACCTAAATATCTGACTTGTACATTAAAGTGACAAAAATTCACTCAACAGCCAATATGATGTGTCCTCTTGATTTTATTGCTGATTGGCAAAAAAATTTTACTTTTAAATAAAATTGTTTAATATCTCAAAACACCACTAAAACCGTTAGTCTTAGACAAAGATTCTACCTCTGAATGACAGAGAATATTTCAGTAAATGCTTTTAAAAAATGTGACCTATGTCTTGAGTTCAATGATATTGAAATAGATACAAAGAATTCATGAAAATATTTAAAGATGTAAAGTAGACATTTATCAAAGAAACTAATAATAACCATGAGTGTGGGTGAAAATACAAAGGTGAGAATTTGGGCTATTCAGTTTGAAATAAAATCTTATAAAGCCCTAAAGGACACTGATCAGGCCCATTAGAAACAATGCCAAATTACATGGTTCTCAGGAAACAACCCAGAGTCTCATTTTGTCCTATATTATACACATTCTTGTGCATCTGGTTATAAAACCATGACTCGGGTAATGATAATATAATGACAATGGTAATTTTATGTGATGAATTAAAGTTGTTGTCGGTGGCCTTATAAAGGATCTATCTATTAGTCCCATGCCATATTCTCAGATCTCACTAAAGCTTTACATATTTATCTCTTGCTTATCCTTCATTCCCTTTTTCATTTATTATTTAGTAATTCAATAAAATGACACCCATTACATATCTGTTATTGCATTAAATTTTAGAAGTATAATGAAAAGTATGGAGCTTATAGTCTTCCAGAGGGATGCACAGGCAATAACATTGTAAGGAAAAATATTAGAAGTAATACACTTGGTTAGTACCTTGGTCTCTCCTTCCTTAAGTTTCTATCCTCACGAAGTTTGCTTGCATTCTCAAAGATGAATCAATGTCAGAGTAAATCAACTTTACCCAAGTGTCAAATCATGTATAGAATTGACCTTCTTTCTGAGAATTCCAAAACTTTTCTTTTTTCTTCTAACCAGCAAGTCTCATTTTACCATCCTGCTTTACTGTTTAGAACTCAATCTTGAGGAAATTATATCTTAATTTTAGTTCAGGTGCCTTAATGAAAGCTTAAAGTCTTAATTTTTTGGCATTTCTCTTTCCTTGGTAGAGTGTTCACCTGGAACATTTGGAGACAATTGCCATCAACTTTGTGACTGTGAAAGAGAAAGCTTCTGCCACCCAGTAACTGGAAAATGCCTCTGCCCACCTGGGAGAACTGGAGCCAGAAGAGATGCTTGTATGAGCCAAAGCACCTTAGGACTCTTCTCTGACCCATGATTATACAAAGATCTATAGACATTTCCACACTCTAAGTAGTATTTTTGAGATCCAAGCTCCCAACCATTCTTTGGGAATTTGATTTTTTTCCATTCACAGGAAGAATGACGTAGAGTGTAAACTCCTAATTCTTCAGGGACTTTCTTAAAAAGAGGAGAGAGTAGACTGAGTCAGTTGTCGACTAATTACTTGCTATTATACTTAATAGGTGCTTGCTAGATGAAAAGATTTTATATAATTCACAACAGACCCTATTGAAGATATGCCCCAACATAGACTGTTTAATGTCAGAATTTACTTTCCTCATTTGCAAAAGAGGAAGGTTTAAGCTAGGTATTTCTAATATCATTTCTAAAACTAATATAACATATGATTCTGTGACTTAGGATTTCAATAATGCTGAGAAAACCACAGCAACCTTCCAGGCTACAAGAGATCACTATTCATTCAGCACCACCTCCCCCAACCCCAGCTTGCTTCTGAGAAACAGCAATAAAAGCTACTTTCTTTTAATGCTGGGCATCATCCTAAATAATTTCTGCATATTCATGTAAACCTTACCATAACCCTATGAAGCTGTTTTTGTTCTTATCCTATCTGACAGGTGAGCACAAAAATTTAATAAGTGGCAGAACCAAGATTCGAACCCTGACATTCTGGTTCCAGACCTTGTGTAATGCTATTAGTGGATAATACTGTGTGTGTGAATGTCTGTATGTAGTCCCGAATAAGGAAGCTCCAGTGATTCCTCAAGAGTGTTTTATTCTTTCCTGTCCCTTCTTCTATTCTTTATAGACTTTTAGAATATGGCCAAGGTATTATGTATATTGACTTGGAATCTTTTGGGATCTTCTGACGCAGGACCTTATTGATGGTGATGTTTTAAAGCAGCAGCATTTAAATCTCTAATCCTTGGGTCACACTGTACTGTAAAATTCTTGGGAGTTGGATCCATGCTTATTTTTCTTTTATCACAAAAAGCTTAGAACAAAGTCTAGCACATAATAGTCTTCAGCAAATATTTGTTGAAGAAACTTTTGCTTTTCTTCTCACTGGTCTTCGTGAGTCATGGTAGACAGAAGTACCTGAAACTTGTACCTGAAACTTGTCATGTCTAAACTAAATCCATCAGAATAAATATCTTCAGTATGTGTCACCAATGAAATGGTCACTAAGGACAGAATGCTTGTAGCATTTGTGGTCCTACCTGGATGTCAAAGAAAACCATTAACATTCATTGAGTGCAAATTACATGCCAGGCATTTTAATTTATACTAGGTGCTTTTACTGTCATCACCATTCCCATTTTGTAGATGAAGAAGCTGAAATACAAAAGGGTTAAGTGACTTGCCCAAGGGCACACAGCTAGGAAGTGGCAGATTTGGAATTTGAAACAGGCAGTCTGGGTTCAGAGATAGACTTATAACATTTCCACTATTCCAGCTCCCAGGAGGATAAAAGGAATAGGGATTGATTTTGCTTGTCTATTTGTATAGTCCAATATAGTGTTCATTAATCACATGTTGCTATTGAATTTAAACATAGTTTAATTTAAAATTTACCTCCTACATCACAGGTAATACATTTCAAGGACTCAATGGCCACATACAGCTATTGGCTACCATATTGAATAGTGCAGTATAGAACATTTCCATCATTGCAGAAAGTTTCATTGAATAGCACTCAAAAGTGGCTTAAAACTAGCCACTAAACTGAGAGAGCTGGAACAGGAAGGAAATTATAGGCTCGCTATGCTCTCTGTGACCTAAATTCCTATATCACATTGTCTCTTTCACCATCCACAAGCAAATTGCCACATGATGGTAGGTCATGTGTATTAATGTGTGCCTTCTCTATGGGTACCTCAAGGTCCCTCTTGTCATGTGCTTGTTGGGGTACTCACAGCCTACACAGCTGTACTACAAGGTCTTTTATTTGCATTTTTATTCTCAATTAGGCACAGTTCATCTGTGATATTAACTGTGAACAGCTGTGTCGATGCAGGCGCCATAAAGATAAAAGACCTCATTTTAACTTGAACTCTGGTAAAGGATCTATTAAACAGCCATAATATTAATTCATAAAAGAATGTAACAACTTTTTATTGGATTATTCTCCCCCATTGGTAAATTAACATTTGCAGACATTCAAACAGATGTCTTAAATATACATCATTATTAACATGAAAATGTGGTATTTTTATAAATTAAAATCAGATTCTGTACTGCTCAGGAGAGATCCTGACTCAGAGCTATTTTTCTAATAAGAAAATTCAGTCTTACCACTAAACTAATCCTTCCACACACTGGACGGGGGTGGGCATGTTGAAATACATTTAAAGTGACATAGAATTTTTTATCAATTTTCACAAAGTTTGATGATTTAACGAAAAGATTCATTTCACAACAGTATTTGCATTACCTCCAAAGTTTCTTCCTGAAGGAAACTGTTGTCCCTTCATTTAGGAAGGGATTGAGTTACTGTTTGCTAATGTTGAACCCTTGTAAAAATAATTAATTGCAAAATTGGTTTCTGTTTCTATCTACCTTATATTTAAAATTTAATTAGTTAATTAAGGCAAGAGAACTAGACCACATCTTAATTTACTTTCATAATGCAAGAGAGTATTTATAGGGGAAGCGATCTCCAAACCAGCAAAGAGTGTATGCAGTGAATGAGGAAGTATTTAACAAAATTTTGCCCAAAGCCTCAGAATTTACTCTATCTTCATGTTTATATTGACATTTCCAGAATTTTCACTTTCCCATTTTCCCCTTTTTTATTTTGGACTTTTCTTCTGCATATGCTTAAAAGCTTATGTCTTCCCATACAGTAGTGCAGAATCAGGAAAGAGCACAAGATGAGAATTCAGAAATCTGGCTCTGCAATTTCCCAGGGATATAACAATTGAAAAAAATCCCTTAAACCACACCAAACTTCAGTTTATTTCTCTCCAGGATGGGAAAGCTTAACTCATTGCCTTCCCCACTTCACAGGTGTTGGAACCAACTGAGATGACGTATTAGAAACCCACTGTGAAAAATGTACAAAGGTAGGTGGTTGTTAAGATTGCACAGCTAAATTTCTCTGGTTTTTAAACGTTGGTGAGTTGAGTTACTTCCCAGTCCTGTCTGACAGAATAGGAAATACAAATCTCTTTTCTGTTTCCCTGGGCTGTGCTGGGCTTTCTCCTTATCCTCACAATCCTTTGGAAATAGAGTTTGTTAATTCTCTGCTGGATATCAGATTAAGAGCAAACACCCAGGCTGACCACTTTTAGGTAACATTTTAGTTATTTTGATAAAGCTAACACTTTTTTTTTTACCTCCCTTCATTTCTCTAAAGATTGCAAGCACACTACAATTCAATTTAAAGTTAGAGTCGTTTAGTATATACAGCAAAATTTTACAACAGCAGAATTTTACAACAGATACCCAGGGGACCTACAGCCCCTTTGCCATATTTTAGGAGACAAAACAGTTGAATTTAAAGCCATTTCATTTTCAACAACATAAGCACAAATAATCATGTTTTCAACCTAAAGATAAATCTCATGTATGGTGCATTCAAGGTGAATGTAGCCTTCTTTTGTCCTCAAGGCAACTAATTCATTTTCCCTGTGTCCCTCATAATGCTATTGCTAAAAGCTCTATGGAATAATCTAATTCTGAGAAGGCACTTGAAAAATATAAATTGCTGCTCTTTTTTCAGTTTTGTCATTAACTTTCCTTTGCATTCTCACCCTCCTCTCTCGTTTTCCATTGAAGTTCTTACTTTTATTACATAACGCCTTAGCATGGGAAAAAGATACCACATGGTAAAATAGAATTTTTTACAAGTCTATCATTATCTTACTGAATTTCAAGAAGTAATAGTAAGAAGACAGTGTGTTCAAAAAGCATATTTGAATTGATTTTATTTTTAGTTTTTCCCTCACAGAATGCAGATCAGGCCAGCATGGACCTAACTGCATTCCGAAGTGTCAGTGTATCCACAATCCCTCTCAATGGGAGCTGCACTTGCCTTTTGAAGAGAATGGGTCCAACCTGAGAGGAAAGTGGTTTGGATTACCCTTAGTAACCAAATGCTAACAGCTTTTCTGTTGGCGAATAGAATTTCATTGAATTTCATCCACGGTTTATCATCTTAACTTTGGCAGAGAAACGTACTTACTCAACCATCTCCAGCCCAGCTTCGCCTGTTGCGAGGTGAAAAACAGGATGTCTCAATTTTATCGCTTCCAAGCACAAGTCCCATTCTCTACCCTCAGCTTCCCAACTTCCTTTTGCTGAAGAACATACCCAATAATATGAGAATGTTTTTTCAGGATCCCAACCATAGTAACGTTTGGACTAATAAGTGAACCTTTTTTTATATGCACAGGAGGTATTTAAATTTGGAAACAAGAACTGCTTTTCAGTTCAGGTTGGACTGCACTAAAATATTCACACCTATTCACAGAAGACCTCAGTGGCCCTTAAGAAGCTGGATCCTCTTTAGAAATGTCTAGAATTTCATCTCTTCTCAGTATTCTTCTTCCTAGCTAACTCTGCTCTAGATTGCTAATGTATTGTATTTCAAACATGAATTTTGGTATAGGAGACTATTCAGACTTTCGTCACATAAAGATCAGGGTAAAAGTATGACATGCACATTTATAGTGAATCATCAAAATGCTTCCTGGTATTTTCCCTGTCACTCCCCAGAAGACAGGAAAAAAGTTGGTAGAAGTGACAGAGGCTAGGGCTTAGCCTACACTGGGGGACTCAAACTTCCCGTAAATTAGGACCTGGCTGGAATCATGCTGTTATTGCATCTTGGTAATCTTAACTCAAATTTCTCATCATTTAGGACAGCTGTCCAGCCATTTGTAGCATGAGATGAGCCCTGTGGTAAGCTGAAGAAAGATATGACATTAAATATAATACAATTTTATTTTTGCTCTCAAGTGGTTTATAAGCCATTTAAACCTTCAGATTACTGGTTAATTCACATTAGTGAGCAATAACTTTCTTGATTGGTAATGTTGTTACGTTATAGGATAAAAATAGAGAATATTGAAATTACATGACTAGCTATTTGATTTATACAAAATGTTTAGAGTGGCTTTTAAATCAAAATTCCTTCAGGATAGAACTGACTGAAGCATTTATGAAAAATACTTGATATTATCAATTCAGTACTTAACCTTTATCTTCCTAGATCTCAGCACTTTTTAGCAGAGCTGCAACATATCTGTAATGGGCAGCCATGCTAAATTTAATGTATTAAATGATATAAAATATTTAATGAGATCACTTCCGAAGAGATTAGTTATAAATTTATTTTATTTTGAAAGAGATACAATCAATTTACCTTTTTTCTTCCAGTATTTGAAATGGAAGTTTTACATTTCAGTGCATTTTTTAACTATTTTTATCAGTTATTAATATTCTAATTATTACTAAAATGCAGCTGAAAACTGTCCTTTATACTCAATATTTGCTCCTTTTCCTCACCTACTATCTTTCAAGCTTCTCTCAGCTGTCACCATCTCAACTTCAGACTGAATAAGGTAAATATAAGCAGCAATCTCTCTTGGGCCATCCTCCCTCTCTGGGCTCCCTATATATCAAAACTCTTTAAAAAATCATGACTACAATCAGGGAAAAGAGCAAGAAGCCAGGCTTCTCTTCATTACTAGAGATTTCATCTCTATTAAGACAGATGAGAAAAATCTACATTTGGTAGGAAAAAAATAAGGGACTTCTTTTGGCTGTTCTTTCTTGTATATTACTTAACTTTTTAGAAGTGAGAATCTTACATAAAATGTTAAACAAGGTTCTTGGCAAATGGTATATGGTGTATATTCCACATATTATCTCCTTTCATCTCCTTTTCCACCCCAAACACAAACAAAACATGAGAGTGGGAAAGCAAAGTTACAGCATGAACCTATATTTGCACTATCACGTTTAGACAAATTGGGTTTCACTTTCATCCTTATACCAGTCAGCAAGAACTAATGCAAGTTACCATAGCCCTTTGGCTTTACAAAATTTTTATACATTGTTGTTCATACTAAAAATAAAAATAGAAAAATGTTTAAAATCCAGAATGTTTCCATTGTACTTTTGGTTACCTTGAAAAATCCTGATTTAGGTGGTACCCGACAAAAGTTAGTAAGCAATGGAGAATTATCCCTCCTAAAAATATCCCAGTTCTTCTGCTTAAGGACACTAGTAGATGTATGAAAATCATTATACTCAATATTTTATATGTGGACCAATGTATAATAAATGTTAATCTTAAGTAATTTAATAGCCAGAGAGTTAAAAAAATATATATAATTTATTTGCAGTTATACAATGCAATTTAAGTTTTATTTTTTAATAACTACCATGTTAAAAATGCTTCAAATTAGGAAAACAGTATACAAAGACCCCATGTTTTGAAGAAATAAATAAAGGATACTGTTCACTTTGGCCATTGCATAAAGATTTACCTGAAGTTTTCCATGTAAACAGCTATTCAGGTACAGTGAAGTATGATTTGGCTAACAAGAAATAATTTGCACATAATTTTAAAGAATCCAACTATTGTTTAAAGTAAGGTATAACTCAATAGGCATGTCCCCTTTAAGCTAAATTTCAATGTAAAATTGGAATCCTTTTCATTGGATAGAAAAATTTTATGTGTTATTCCTCCTACTTTTCTTCCCTGTATAGTCCGTCCTTTGAATATAGAAATGCTGGCTCCCAAAAGAAATCCATCCACCCATAATATTTAACCTCTTTACAAAGGTGCCTATGCTATGATGTTTCAAGCTCTTTCATTTGAAATACAAGATCAGAGTGGGGATTATTATGCTTTTCTGCAATAATATAGCTCAAGTTTAAAGAAAAGCAAGCAGATGTATGGAAGTATGCTGGCTAATTTGGAGGCTCAATCCAACATGCCTGGGCTATACCATTTCAGTATAACACCTAACTTTTCCCTACTCTTTCTAACTCTTTCTACATTCATTTATTGAGTTTTCCAGATGAGACAGCTACTTGACACAGGTTAAATTATTTTTAGAGAACTTGGAAATCATTCCAAGGGTTAGTGGCAAGAATGGCATTTCCTTTGTTAGAAATGGCAAGAAGGGTTTGGCCTCTCCTGGGCCTCTTTCACCTTGGTTTCTCCAGGACCTGGTAATACAGATATAGCAAGAATTTAAAAGAGCATTTTGATGAAGTGAACAAATAATAGCAACTGTCTACACTCTAGGAGTTATGTATGCAATTCAGTTGAAATAACTTTTCATGGTTCTGTAATAGAAAAAAAATCAAAGTAGCTGAGCTTTGAAAATAGATTTTAAAGTGATTCCAAAGTTTTGTTTCTTTCAGCTAATCATGTGGAAACTATATTCTACTTTTCCTGTTTAGATTTTAGATTTTTCTAAATAAAAAACTCAAATACCAATAATTAAAGTCTACATATATATTTCAAAGTAGCAGATACCTTTTTTATATTCTTCCATATATTGACATACTATTTCATCTCTAAATCTTACATCAGAATTACATGAAAGACCATTTAAGCATTCCTCATTTTAATGTTTGTATGCAAATAACTCAAATTTTGAAGAATATTAAGTCAAATACCTATATTAACATTTTTACGTATTTTTCTTCCATCAGTTATCTTAAAAATATATAGAAAATTTCATATTAATGCCTCAACTTAAAAAGAATATAAGAAAATTTATGAAATATAATTTTATTGCTCAGATTTCATGAGAAAAGTTCAATAATAGTCCAACAGACAAAACGATTCCTCTGAAGAATTGGATATTAAGTGCTTGTGCTTAAGTGTTGACAATATTGGTCTCTTGAAATGTAGAGTATTGGCTAGTGAATAAAATTCCATATGTGAGATTTGGATGAATTTGGGAAAGAGTGTTTAGCATGTATTTGATGAAATAATGGAACCTGTGACTGATTAATATCTAACTGGTCAATTGGTGATATTTTATAACATTTGTTGATTGAAAAATGCTTTCATTAGTGATGCTTTTTAACCATTGCCTAAGAAGCAATTTTCTACATTTTAACTTCATCTTGAATTTACTAAGTCATCAAAAAGTATTTATTAAGTGCCTACTACACTAGATACAGTTTTAGGCATGAAAAAAGTTGTAGTGAACAAGATGGATATGTTCCCATCCTCATAAACTTAAAACAGGAGACCATATTAGCCAACAAGAACAATGTTTTTAAATATTCTTAGCTGTACATTCAGTTTTGTAGTTCGTCAATACTTCTATAGTCCATTAATCCTTTTTAAGTATATTTCTCATAAATTTTTTAATTCTCCTATGTTAATGCACATTTTAATAAATCAAATGTATTCTCCCTAACGTTAAATTCACACAGCAGGTTTTACTCTTAATGCCACTATAGAAATGAAAATGTTTTTTAAAAACTCAAAAAATACCATTTCACAGTTATAGACAACTGTATTATTCTTTGCAGTGTAAAGGGGAAGTTTACGTTCAAAGCTGTTGTTGCAGCCCCAATGTTAAGGGGATTTAGGTAGTAGAAGTTGAGAAAAATAAAAGAATATTCCTCCTGTGCTGAGAACTGTTTCATTCTTTATTTTATTGTTTTTTTATTATTTTATTTCAGGAAAATATGAGAGTACAAACATTTTGGTCACATTTTATATCTTTTGCTCTCCCTAGCAAGGGTTAGCGGTATGCCCCTCCCCTCCACAATGCTCACCACATCCCTCAGCTGTTTCATTCTTTACAGCATCCATTACTGCTTTCTCTTTTGGTGGGGGTAAGTGTTTCCGAGTGATAGAGGAGGGAGTTTAGATATTTTTAAAAATCTGATTTTCTCATAAACATTTTTAAAAAAAACTTGCTATTTTAGTGGAGTCTCAAACCAAGATTAGTTTTTTTAAATTGTGGTACAATACACGTAATGTACAATTTACCATCTTAACCATTTTTAAGTGTGTAGTTAAGTGATACTAAGTGCATTCATATTACTGTGTTACAATCACCAAAAATTATTTATTTTAATATAGAAAGAACTTCTTGATGACACTTGAGTAACACGCGGAGTCCTCAGGTTCAAGTTATTGATCTAATTGAATAAAGTAACTAGTGTACTGCCTGCACTGCTGAAATTTTTCATATTCTTTGAAAACTTTGATTATTTGAAAACATACTTTCTATAAATTTATTTCTATTTACTAGGCATTTCTACAACAAAGACATGTCTCACATTTAAGCAGAGTCATATTAATAATATCCTTTTTCTGGGCATCAGAGGACTGGAAGAGCAAGTCATTTTTACTAAGTATATTATATTTGCAGCTCATTACTATACCATGTTTCCGAACATGCTGAAAAGTGTGAAACAATGGTAAACATTGTGCTCTATGAAACAGTAATTGAACTTGTGATTCTATTTTGAGCAATCCTCAGGGATTTCCCAGATTTTTCTCTTTTCCTAAATATTTGTTCCCTGGACTCCACTCTGGTCTGAGACAATGTTTTCCTGATAAGTATTTGATAGAATTACAAATCAGTAATATTTAGTAAAGAAGAAGAGGGAGGGAGAGGGCAGAATTGGTTGGATTTCATAGTTATACCAACAACTGGGAAACTCTGGATTAATCAGAGCTAACTGGTATACTGCAATACTCAGGAATTCAATATGTTACTGTGATTTGTGAATTTCCGATAGAAAGACAATATATAGAGCATTCCAAATTGTTTAACTAGGAGTTTGTCTTTTGAGAAGTGTTTTGGAAAACTGGTGTCTCAAGAAATACCTTTTGAGAAAATTCTAAGCAAGGCCTACATTACTTTATAGTTTCCCATGGATCTTCTATGAGCCAGTATGCATTTCTCAAAATGGATCTTTGGACATATAAAGCAAAATGTTGATGAAGCTCTTTTAAGAGATTTGTCTATCTTGTCTGTCTGATTAATATGAGAAATTAAGAACTTCTACAAAGTAACATTAAGGACAATTAGGAAGATGTGAAATAAGTTGTGTTCTTTTTAAATGGAATACTATAAAAGTTATACAGAAATAGATGTTAGAAAATAAAAGACCTAAATTTTGCTAACATCTGGGCATTTTATAGAAGTTTTACATAACATATTTTGAATAGCCTGTGGGGATTATTTAAATGCATTAAAAATTCCAAAGAGAGAATGTTCAATAGCACACTGGAATAAATGTAATTCCTTTTTGAGAATCACTTAATGGTTACATAAATTGTCAGGTCATGATCAAAGTGTGAGGATGTTAATAATGCTAGAGGTATGCTCTATGTATTTTTGGCTAATGAATTTTGTATTATTTATTAAATAAAATATTTAACATAAATTATCCCACAGCTCTACACACACACACACACACACACACACACACACAGACTTATTAATGTTGGTAGTGAAAACTTTAGAGGAGTTTCCTTTAGGAAGACACATTTAAGATCTCATAAAATGACATTAAAAATTTCAAATCCTTACAAATATATATACTGTAATATTCAGAAAAAATTTCTTTCTCACTTAAATACACCTGCAGTTCAAGATGATTTTTATAGACATCTATTTGAATCTAAAAACTTATAAATAAGGAAATAAACCTAATCTCAATTCATATAGGGTCAAGCTAAAATACACCCTCTACTCATAATTTGGAATAATTTGTCCTAGCTATATTATATGTTAGATAATCAAACAATACAAAGGAGCAACATTTATGGAGTAGAGAAAATCTTATATGTTTGCAATCACAAAAGTGCAGAATTGGAAGAGAACTGAATGCTCCTCCAGGCCTTTTGTTTTACAAGCAAGGAAACTGAGGCTCAGAGAATTAGGCCCTACAATGACAACAATCACAGATCCAAGACTTTCTCATTTCTTATCCTTGGTCTCTTATGCCTTTTGATTGCTCCCTTTTCTGATGCATGAGAAATTCTTTTAGCAGAGAGGGTCAGGTAGCTTTACTTTGTAGAAATCCCTTTGAATTCCAGCTTTAGTAGTTATAGACCTTCCAAACTCATGTCAGCATTTATTAGATATCCCCACTCTATCAGAGAGCAGGAGTTAAGTACGGATATAAGGAATTGAAGTCAATGAAAAGTCCATGCCGGAATGGTTTCACTGTCTTTCAGGAAAAGTTATTTAAGCTTTAATAGTTTTTATATCTTCTTTGGCATATATTATTCAAACTTTATATTTTATATTTTAAAAGACTCATCAACATATTTTAACAATATCTTTGTTAGACACAGCTATTAATTTCTGTAATGAATGATAAACACAATTCCAGGTTTAATTCACACAAACATGAATTCTTCTTATTTCTTCTTATTCTTATTTTTTTGTCCACTATTGTGAGAGCAATTGTGATAGGAACCCCAGAAGGTATCAATGAATTTATTCTCTATAAATTTGACTAATCAAGTTTATATTGCCTTATATTTCACTCAATCAAGACATACTCAAGGAAATTTAGAATAATTAAATAGAAATAAATAATTTAGATATGTGTATACTTCTAAAGCAGTAATTCTTAAACTTGATCTGGAGGCAGGACATCTGAGTATCATGGTGCTCTAGGTAGAACATGAATTATTGAAGTTTTAATTTTATTGTATGATATGGAATCAATAT
This sequence comes from Lepilemur ruficaudatus, assembly GCA_963574885.1. Taxonomy (NCBI): domain Eukaryota; kingdom Metazoa; phylum Chordata; class Mammalia; order Primates; family Lepilemuridae; genus Lepilemur; species Lepilemur ruficaudatus. The sequence continues at coordinate 25,694 of CAUYRT010050170.1, forward strand.
TAGTCAGGAAAACTAAAACAATTCTTATACATGTATAATAGAAAAATCTTAAACATAAGCATATATGACCACAACATTTGTAAACTGTTCACTTAGACACAATCACCTTTCTGAGAAATTCCATCACTATATTTGATAATACTTGGACATTCACTTTGTCAGACACAATAATTATTGGGCATCACTTTTTAAAAAGGAACTTTTATTGGTGAAAACCTTAAATAACACAAACTTGGTTGATAAAGCAGTGGCAGGGTTTGAGAGGACTGACTTCAATTTTGAAAGTTCTCTGATGGATAAAATGCTGTCAGATAATATCACATGCTACAAAGAAGCCTTTCATGAAAAAAAAGAGTCAATTGATGTGTCAAACTTCATTGTCTTATTTTAAGAAATTGCCAGCCCAACCTTGAGCAACCACCGCCTTGATCAGTCAGCAGCCATCAACATCAAGGCAAGACCCTCCACCAGCAAAAAGATTACAACTTGCTGAAGGCTCACATGATTGGTAGCAATTTTTAGCAATTAAGTATTTTTAATTACGTACAGTGTTTTTTAGACATAATGCTGTTGCACATTTAAGAGGCTACAATGTAGCATAAACATAACTTTTATATATACACTGGAAAAAAAAAAATTGTGACTTGCTTTATTATAATACTCGCTTTATTGCAGCAGTCTGGAAGCAAACCTGCAAAATCTCTGAGGTATGCCTGCATTATATTTACATACATCAAAAAACCCATCAGACAGTGTTATCATTTTTGTTTTAAACCATTATAACAGATTTTTAAAACTTAAGAGAAGAATAATAGTCTATTATATTTACCCAGATAGTTGCCATGGCTGTTGTTCTTCTTTCATTCTTGAAGATCCTGGTTTCCCTCTGCTATCATGTCCTATTCACTTCAAGATTTTACCTTTGGTTTTCAGAAATATGACTATGATGTGTCTATGCCTGGTTTTCTTTGGATTTGTTCTACTTAGAGTTCATGGAGCTTTTTGGATCTTTCACCACATTTGGGAAATTTTAAGCCATTATACCTTCAAATATTTTTTCCACTCATTCTAGTCTCTCTTTCTAGCAATCCTATTCCATTTATGTTAGACCTTAAGATAGTATTCTACAGGTTCCTATGACTCTGTAGGGTTTTCTTCATCTTATTTATCTCCTTGATTCAGATTGAATATTTTTTATTACTTTGTCCTCAAGCTTACTGATTCTTTCCTCTGTCATTTCCATTCTGCTATTAAGCCTATCATATGAATTTTTATTTTATAAGTGGTATTTTTCAATTTTAATTTTCCATTTTTTCTTTTAAAAATAACTTATCTCTCTGCTGATATATGCTATCATTTCATTGATTGCAAGTATATTTTTCTTCACTTCATTGAGCATAGTTGTAATAGCTACTTTATATTCCTTGTCAACTGTCTTGGTCCATTTGGGCTACTCTGACAAAATACCATAAACTGGGTAGTTTATAAACTACAGAAATTTATTTCTTACAAGTCTGGAGGCTGGGAATTCCAAGATCAAGGTGCTGGCAGATTCAGTATCTGATGAGGGCCTATTTTCTGGTTCACAGATAGCATTGTTTTGCTGTGTTCTCACATGGAGAAAGGGGCAAACAGGCTCTCAGAGGTCTCTTTTATAGGAGTGTTAATCCCATTCAAGAGGGTTCTACCGTCATAACCTTATGACCTCTCAAAGGCTCCACTTCCAGATGCCATCACATTGGGGATCAGGTTTTAACATATAAATTTGGGAAGGATGCAAACATTCAGATCATAGCATCTGCTAATTCTAACATCATGGTCATCTCCTGGCTGGTTTCATTGCTGTCTTTTTTTTTCTTGAGACAGGATCATTCCTGATTCTTCATATATCAAGCAATTTTATAATACAACCTGGACATTGTGAATGCTAGGTTGTGGAGGCTCTGAGATTGTCATGCATTGCCCTAAAGAGTATTGATATTTTTGTTTTAGTGGTAAATAAACTTGATTGGACTCAAACTGCCAACCCTGATAATTTAGCTGGGCTGCTTTGCATCTGTCCCACACGTGCATGGTTTAGCAGTTAGTCATAGACTTGAGAAGAATTTGATAGTACTTATCTCTGGGTCTGTCCTTTTTGGAATTCTCCCCTGACTTTCCAGTGGCTTTGGTTGTCCAGAGCACTGTCTTCTGGTTTTTCAGGTCAGAAAAACTGCTGGGCTCACACAATCCAAACTTTGGCCTACCCTCAGGCTGAAAGGAGTAAAAAATGGGAAGCTCAGCTCCTATCTTCCCTTTTTCCAAGCATCTGTGGTTTTTGCTCACTCACTTGTGCATTTGTGTCATTATTTGTTGTATTTTGTCCAGAGCAGGTGATGGCAAACTTTTTCTGTAAAGGGCCAGAAAATAAATATTTTAAGCTTTATAGGCCACACAGTCTGTCATAACTACCATTATAACATGAAGGCCATTATAACAGAAATAGACATATATAAGTGAGTAGGTGTAAGCCTTATTTACAAAGACAGGTGACAAATTTGGCCTATGGGCCACATTTTCCCAAACCTTAGTCTGTTATTTTCAAGAGGGTTGAATCTGATAGACATGTACTTGGCTATACCAGTAGCTGAAACCTCTCTATAAATTATTTTGTTTTAGATAATTCATTTTAGGATACTTGCATATTAATTTGCTAAATTGAAATTAATCAAATTTAAAATAGAAGTAATAGAAAAACATACCTAAAAGAATGTTAAAAAAATCACATACGGGGTTATAACCATCTTTTTGTACATGAAGTGTAAATTTGATAAATTGAGTTAGGTCGATGTGTGATTATGAGGTTATTTTTGCAGGTTGCTTGACTTAGAGTTATAAAGGGCAAGATTAATTAATTCATTCAATGAATGTTTATTAAGCATATAATATGTGTCACACTGTACTAGGTACTAGGGATATAAGGGTGAGCAAAACAGCATAGCATAATGATTGAGAGCATGGAGTCTGGAACTATACTCCCTGAGTCTGAACTCCGGCTCTGTAACTTATTAGTTTTGTGAGTCTGGACAAGTTACTCTGCCTCTCTGGGTCTCAGTTTCTTCCATATGTATGACAATAATAATACTTCATGGAGTCACTGGGAGAATTAAATGAGGTAATATTTGTAAACTGCTAAAAAAATTGCCTGACACATAGTAAAACTTATATAAGTGCTTGTTAAACAATAAAGTCTTAAACCATCTCTGCCTCTGAGGAACTTAGAGTCTAGTGGGAGAGACTGACTTTAATAATAATTTTAAAAAAGTGCACAAGCAAATATAAAATCCAAGTGTGGTCAGAGCTACAAAGGAGATTTACATGGAACTATGAGATTTTATATTACCAGGATTTGACAAGGGAAGGCATTTCTAAGGAAGTGATACTTGAGCTGAAGATAAGTAGGAATGTATTAGGCAAAAAAAAATGTTTTGGGAAGGAGCATGAATGGTGACACTGTATTTCCTGTCTCGCTAACTGAGCACTCTGTTTATTGAGGGCATGGCCCAAGTCTCAAGCTTCTGTATTCCCCATCATTCCTGACAACCATGGGGATGACCCTATGACAAGTGTTCTGGACAAGTCCAATGATGTTTGTAGCAGGCAAGAGCTGCCATTCTGGAGGCTCACCCTCCTTCTGCCTCGCTACCTCAAAACTGGGAAAATCCTTACAAACCAACTATACAAAAATGCTTCGGGGTGTTAAATGATCTGTCTAGAAGGCAAGGCCACTGAAGGGAAGCAGCAGTTTGGATGATGAATGTAACCCTCTCTGTAGCATTTTGGCTGCTGTATTGTTTCAAAAGCATTTGCTCCACAAACTCAGCCTTGGGAATCAGAGGAGCTGTGCTGAGAAGAGGACACTGTGGGCTGAGGCTCCTCGTGCTTCCTCGTGGTGTTCAATTCTGAAGCCCACGATCCTCTGGAGGAGCATTCTTTACAAACCAAGGTCTTTATTTCATCACACGTGGCTAACGGATCAGGATCATCAGCCACCTGCAACAATTTTATTTCCAGGTTCTTTCTCTTGTCAACTGCAGATCAGGAAACAAATGTATGAAAGCGGATATCTTTTTTCCTCTTTCAAAATAGGAGCAGCTGACATCATTTACAGTACAGAACTGCTGAAAACCTTGAACAATCCATTTCAGGGCACTTTCTGGGGGAACATTTCCATCCACTGTAGAAAACTCTTCCAATGCAACCCACCCATTTTGCTTGGTGTCTTGCTACATTTTAAAAAGTTTCTTGTTCATTAGTAAGAAAGCAGATAAAAATAAACATCAACAATGCATCAATTAGGATAGAATTCTTTGTTTGCAATTCACTGAAAAGCTGCCCCAAATTGTCTTAACCAAAAAAATAAAAAAGGAACTTATTGGTCAATGTAGCTGCATAGTTCAGGGGAAACCCTAGCTTCAGATGAGCTTTATTCTGCTTACCCTGTCTCTTGCTCTCTTTCTGTATTTTTCAGCTCCACTTCCTTGATGAGGACTCCATTCTCAGGTTGATTCTATCTTCCTGGTTTAAAGAGGGACTTGGCTGCTACTACCATGGCTATACTACTCCATTCATGTCAAACAAAAGTATTTATCCCAGTATTTCTGGCCAAAGTCTTAAGATTCAGTCTGGTTTGAACAGCTTGGGTCATATGCACACCACAAATCCATCTCTGTAACTAGGGGATGGAATGAGTGCCTGGCTAATACTAGTCTGTGTGTTCCGTGAGTCAGCTGCCTCAAAACTGTATGTATCCCTGAATGGGAATCAGGTTTATTTGGAAGGGAGAAAGTGGAAATGCATGATGGGAAGGCAAACAACAGATGTCCACTGTGCAACAATTATTGTTGCTAATAGTACATAAGTGTTTTAACTTTAAACTTGCCTAAACCCTTTTCATGTCCATTAGCACAGTAGAGCCTTGCAATAACCCTGACAGGTGACCAAGACTGCAAATATATATATATATATATATATATTTTTGGTTGTTTGTTTGCTGACATTTATTCAGATGCAAATGCACTCATACTAGAAAGTACAACTTGGAGGCTGGGAAAGGCACAGCTCAATTAGTTATAAACATTCACAGAACTTTTATGTTTAGATGAAATATAATTCCTGATAGAGTGAGTTAAAACATGAAAGTTAACGGAATTAGAGATCAAACAAAATAAATAAAAGTACATATTGAAATCTGCAGAGGATGGGAGCTATTTTTCCTGCTGATATTTAATATTTTTAATTTACATTCAATCCCAGCCTCAAGAGAAAATAAGTCAGGGTTGCAACAGCAGCAAATAAAATGTAATAAGTCCATAGGAGTACATTAAGAAACCAATTCACTCCTGCAAGTGACAGATGATTGAGATCCTAGGAAATTTAAAAAACTGAAATGTCAAGCAAAAGACATAATTTTAAAAAACTATATGTTTACATATATATTTGTGTACATGCAAATGTATGCCTATGCATATGCTTATATACATATATGTGTGTTATATACAGATGTGTAGACATTTTAAGTTTTACCAAATATGGCATTATTTTATTATATTTTTTTATTTCAGAATATTACGAGGGTACGGGGGTACAAACGCTTTGGTTATATATATTGCCTTTGCACCACCCAAGTTGGAGCTACAAGCGTACCCAACCCCCAAATATCACATGACATACCCATTAGTTGTGAATTTACCCATCCCCTCCTCCCCCCTCTCACCTGCCCGACACCCTATGAAGGTTACTTCCATATGTGCACGTAAGTGTTGATCAATTAGTACCAATTTGATGGTGAGTACATGTGGTGCTTATTTTTCCATTCTTGTGATACTTCACCTAGAAGAATGGGCTCCAGCTCTACCCAGGATAATATAAGAGGTGCTAGATCACCATTGTTTTCTGTGGCTGAAGCAATGGTATACATATACCATGTATATGTATGGTATGGTATATGGTATACCATATACCACATTTTATTAATCAACTCATGGATTCATGGGCACCTGTGTTTTTTCCACATCTTTGTAATTGTGAATTGTGCTTCTATGAACATCTGAGCACAAAGGTCTTTTTTATAGAATGTCTTTTTTTCCTTTGGGTAAATACCCAGTAGTGGAATTGCTGGATCAAATGGCAGCTCTACTTTGAGTTCTTTGAGTTATCTCCATATTAATTTACACAGAGGTCATACTAGTCACAGCAAGACTGCAAATATTGTTCCCATTTTGTATCTGAGGAAACTGAAGCCCAGATGAGTCAAATAAATTGAATAAATATGTACTGTTGCATAGTGTTAGAGACACTTGACTCTTAGGTTGTAGAAATCTGGATTCTCTAAACACCAAATCTATACATTGGGTTGTGTTCACCTTATCTTATTTTTTAAGCCCATAACCCACTCCCATTCCCCCATTCCCCTCCTTTTTCCCATCCTCACAGCCTTCCTAATATATTTAATATGTAGGGGTTTTTTGTTTGAATGCAGTCTTTCAAACTGTGTATTGTTGTTGTGTATGCATGTATTCTTAATCTATATATGTAGTGCTATATTATATATCTCATCTGTTTCTTAGTTCTTTCAGCATTACATTTTTAGATTAGTCCATGTTGCTGTGCATATATTTAATCTGTTACTTCTAATTGTTGCATAATACTGCATGGCATGCATCTATCACGTTTTACCTATCCAGCCAAGAGTTCCCACGGAAATTCTTTTCTTTTTTTTGAGACAGAGTCTCACTCTCTTGCCCAGGATAGAGTGCCGTGGTGTCAGCCTAGCTCACAGCAACCTCAAACTCCTGGGCTCAAGTGATCCTCCTGCCTCAGCCTCCCGAGTAGCTGGGACTATGGGCATGCGCCACCATGCCCGGCTAACTTTTTCTATATATTTTTAGTTGTCCAACTAATTTCTTTCTATTTTTTTAGTAGAAACGGGGTCTCACTCTTGCTCAGGCTGGTCTTGAACTCCTGACCTTTAGTGATCCTCCCACCTCAGCCTCCCAGAGTGCTAGGATTGCAGGCATGAGCCACCATGACCTGCCCTTAATGAGAATCTGCTACCTTCTGCCTCCACAAGTAATGCTGTCAGGAACATCTTCATACTTGTCCCCCTGTGGTATTGTGTGAGGATTTTCTGGGCTATATATACTCAAGAACAGAATTGTTGGGTCATAGGATATGTGTATATTTCATGTGACTAAGCTAGTCATATGACCCTCAAGCCAGTGTGGCTGTCCTTGGCCACTCTTTTTTTCAATTTCAACTCCCATGTAACATCTCAACTCCCCTTTCCTGCTTTAATTTCTCTCCTTAGTACTTATAGCTATGCGACAAATTATATATTTCATTCTTTATTATCTTATTACTTATCCTTATTGTTTGTCTCCCCTAGGGATTTTTGTCTGTTTTGTTCACTGCTTATATCCCAAGCACTTAAAACAGTGCTTAGCACATGGATGCTGCTCAATAAATATTCACTGAGTGAATGGAGTAGTGCCAAATTGTTCTCCAACATAGCTGAACCAGTTTATGTTATACAGAACACAAGGGTCCTGTGTCCCCATATCCTCATCAACACTTAGCATTATCAGCTTTTTAATTTTTGCCAGTCTGAGAGCTGCTTAATTACACTTGCATTTCTCTAATCACTTATGAGTTTAAGCATGTCTTCTCAGATTTCATTTTTCCAAGTGCTGCCCTTGGCGGTGAGCGCTTTGTTACTAAAGAAGCAAATTGAGTACTAATAGAGATGCCCAAACAAATGACCTGAACTGCACATCCACATACCTAGCCAAAAGAAAACACAACCAGGATGTCTAATGTCCAATTTGCAAAGAAAGTTCTGAAACCCAAGACAAGAGTTCAGAACATCATTTTAAGTTCTGCCTCCCAAATCATGTATCTTCTGGCTGCTAAAAACTCCTTAACTTAGCTTGTTGAAGATGAAGTCTGAATTCCATGGCTTTCTTCACTTATTGAACATAAAACTGTCTAAATAGCCATTTTTTCCTCATGAGCCCCAGTTAACACACCTAAGGAAGCATGTGTCCCAAGATTAGCTCAGAAATGAAGCTCCAGTTTCAAATGCCATATCATCCCTTTCTTGGCTTATTCCAGATCCTCGTAGCCCACAATGGGGAGTAGGTTTCAGCTTCATCTTCTTCTCTTGCCCAGGCAGTTTGATGTGTCAAATGGGCAAAGGCTTAGGACCAAGGAGATGAAGCTCTAAACATTCATTTGTTCCACCTTTATTGAGGCACCTACAATGTACCAAAAAGCACTCTAGGCACTGGGGGTACAGTCTCTGACACTAATCAATGCCCAATGTTGGAGGTGAAGAGAATCATTGTATAAGCAGTTCTATTCACACACTGTAGTAAGGTTTGTGCTGGAAGGAAGCACAGCGTGCTGGGAAGCACAGTGGAGGACCGCCTGACCTGGTCTGGGAAGAGATGAACAGGAGTAGATGAGACAGGAAAAAGGCTCCTCATAGGCATATTGCTTGAACTGAAATAGAAGACCAAATAGAAGCTTGCCAGAAGGATTAGCGAAGGGGGACAGAAAAGACAGCTGTGTGAACATTCCAAAAAAATTATAAGTAGCTCACTGTGGCTTAAAATGAGGACAGGAAGATGTGCTAGTAGTGCTTTTTGCCAAATATTCCACTAACTCTCCCACCCCGTTATTCTGAGCACTGATAAGATTGCTCTTCCTGGTTCTTCTTGTGTCCAGGAATGGCCAGTGAATTGTGAGCAGAAATGACGCCAGTCATTTTCAGTCTGAGCATTTAATTGCTGGAGTAAGAGCCATGAGGCTATCTTCCCACTGCCATGGTGACAGGCAATGCGTGACAGGCCCCATCAGCCTTTGTCCCAGAATGAAGAGGAAGTGGAGCAGAGCCCCCTGCTGGCTGGCCATAGACAAGCAGTATGAGTGAGAAAGAAACTTTTTGTAATTTTATACCACTAAGTTTTGAGGTTTGTTCATTTGTTACTGCAGCATAACCTAGCCTATCCTAACTAATGCAGACGGGAAGAGTAGCAGGAGTGAGGAATGGAGACAGAGAGGTAAGCAAGAGCCTAATCAGGATTAACTTCTTAGGCCATGCTAAGAAGCTTTATCCTGTGGTATTAGTGGTTTTTAACCTTTGCTCTGCAGAATCCTTGGTGCCTCAGGGAAGCTGGGAGATACAAAATATTCAGGGATCCAGGCCTCTGACCCTCACTTCAATAGAAACACTTCTGATTTTAGTTGTTTTATATATATATGTATATATATACACACACACGTATATATGTATGTATACACACATACATATAACACACATATATACATATACAGTCATGCGCTATATAACAACATTTTGGTCAACAATGAACTCCATGTATGACAATGGTCCCATAAGATTATAATGGAGCTGAAAAATTCCTATCACCTAGTGAGTGACACTGTAGCTGTTGTAATGCCATAGCACAATGCATTACTCATGTTGGTGGTAACACTGGTGTAAACAAACCTACTGCACTGCCAGTTGTATAAAAGTATAGCACATACAATTATGTACAGTGCACAATTCTAAATGATAATAAACAACTATTTTACTGGGTTATGTATTTACTATACTATACTTTTATTGTTATAGTAGAATATACTCCTTCTACTTTTAGAAGAAGTTAACCGTAAAACCACCTCTGGCAGTTCCTTCTGAAAGTATTCTAGAAGAAGGCATCATTATTGTAGGAGATGACATCTCCATGCATGTTATTGCACGTGAAGAACTTCTAGTGAGACAAGATGTGGAGGTGGAAGACAGTGATATTGATGATCCTGACCCTGGGTAGGCCTAGGATAATGCATTTGTGTCTCAGTTTTTAACAAAAATGTTTAATAAGTACAAAAAAAAATAAAAATTTTAAAAATAGAATAAAGAGTCTGGGCGTGGTGGCTCACACCTGTAATCCTACCACCCTGGGAGGCCAAGGCGGGAGGATAGCTTGAGGTCAGGAGTTCGAGACCAGCCTGAGCAAGAGGGAAACCTGTCTCTACCAAAAATAGAAAAAATTAGCCAGGCGTGATGACACGCACTTGTAGTCCTAGCTATGCAGGAGGCTGGGGCAGGAGGATCACTTGAGCCCAGGAGTCTGAGGTTGCTGTGAGCTAGGCTGATGCCACAGCACTCTAGCCCATGCAACAGAGCAAGATTCTGTCTTAAAAAAAACCATAAAATAGAAAAAACCTTACAGAATAAGAATATAAGAATATAAAGGGAGAAAATATTTTTGTACAGCTCTATATATGTTTGTGTTTTGAGCTAAGTTTATTTAAATGTTAATTAAAAAGTTACGGTAAGCTAAAGTTAATTTATTATTGAAGGAAGAAAAATATTTTTTATAAATTCAGTGTAGCCTAAGTGTACAGTGTTTATAAAGTCTACAGTGTACAGTAATGTCCTAGGCCTTCACGTTCACTCACCACTCACTCACTGGACTCACCCAGAGCAACTTCTAATCAACCCTGCAAGATCCATTTATTGTAAGTTCCCTATAGAGGTCTATCATTTATTATCTTTTATATTTTACCTTTTTTATGTTTAGATACACAAATACTTACCACTGTGTTACAATTACCTACAGTATTCTGTACAGTAACATGCTGTACAGGTATGTAGACTAGGAGCAATAGGCTATCCCATATAGCCTAGGTGTGTAGTAGGCTATACCATCCAGGTTCGTGTAAGTGCACTCTGTGATGTTCACATAATGAAAGAATCACCTAACAATGCACTTCTCAGAATGTAGCCCTGCTGTGAAGTAACATGATTATATTACTGTGTGTGTATACATATATACACATATATATGGTTTTAAAAAATTTATTTTTATAAAAAGTGTTTACTACCAACAACACAAGTAAACAAAAACTCCAGATGAAACATAATCAGACTTCATTTTGCAAAGATTGCCCTGGATAATCTACCAAAATGGATTGTAAAGAGGCAAGAGTGAAGGCAAGAAGATCACTTGGGAAGTTACTGCAGGAGGCCAGATGAGAGAAGATGGTGGATTGGACTAGAGAGCTGCCAGTGGAGGGAAATGAATGAATTAAGAGAAAAAATGGTTTAGGAAATAGAATGCATGGAGGTGGTGACAGACTGGCTATGGAAAGTGAAAGAGAAGGGAGGGCATCAATGATGACTCCTAAGTTTCTGCCATGGATAGAACGTTGGTGCCGTTCACTAAGATGGGGAGCACTGGAGGAGAAGCAAGTTGGGAAGAGTTGACATGGTCAGTATCGAATATGTTGATTGCCACCCGCCTGTGAGACAACCAGATAGGGAGGGCTATGAGGATAGAGGTCAGTGTTCAAGAAGTCCCTGTTCCACCACTCAATAGTTATGAGAACTTAGGCAAATCATTTGGAAAACTGAAATCTCAGTTTCCTCATCTGTAAAATGGAGTAACAAAATATCCAGCTTTATCCATGTTGTTGGATTTATCAAATGTAAAAATATATGTGAGAAGGTGCTTTGTAAATTCTATAATGCCATATAAGTGGTAACAATGAATATTTTCATGGGGAATGAAATGGATGTGGGGAGGAAGAGAGATTTGCCAGGGACATTCAGGAATTCTTTGGCTTGCCGAGAGACTGCAGGACTCTGTCTGATTCGTGGTGGCATCACCAGGGACATTCCAATCTCTGGGAAATTTACTCCTACAAAGAAATTCTTTCCAGTGGCTTGGTGTCATGGCAATTTGGCTGATTGAGCCAGGGCTGGAATTGGAGGGAGGCTACTTAATCCCAGGCAGTGGGAAATTGGGATGAGGCCAATGCAAATGTGACAGGCTGGGAAACATTTTGCAGACAGAAAGCATTTTTTTGAGATTTTTATTGTGGTAAAATATACATAACACAAAATTTATCATTTTAACCATTTTTAAGTGTGCAGTTCAGTGGCATTAAGTACTGATGATTGTTGTGCAACCATCATTACCATCCATCTCCAGAACATTTTCATCATACCAGACTGAATCTCTGTACCCAAAAACAATAATGCTCCACTTCCTCCTTCCCCCAAGCCCTGTCAACCACTATTCTACTTTCTGTCTGTATGAATTTGATTACTCTAGGTACCTTATACAAGTAGAATCATGCAATATCCGTTCTTTTGTGTCTGGCTTATTTCACTTAGCATAATGTTTTCAAGGTTCATCCATGTAGTAGCATGTATCAGAATCTCATTCCTTTTTAAGGCTGAATAATATTCTATTCTTTGTCCAGACCACAGTTCATTATCTATTTATCAACTGATGGACATTTGGGTTGTTTTCTTCTTTTGGCTATTGTGAGTAATGCTGCTATGAACAATGGTCTACAGATATCTTTTCAAGTCTCTGCTTTTGATTCTTTTAGGTATATGCCTAGAAATGGAATTGCTCCATCATATAATTCTATGTTTAATTTTTTTTGAGGAACCACTATACTGTTTTCCACAGTGGCTGTATCATTTCACATTCCACATCATTTCACATGTGGTGTGAAGGATCACTCCACATCCTTCTCCACATCCTTGTAGGCAGTACCTACAACCTCACCTCTAGAGCTTTTCTTTTCATTATGACCTATAAGGCCTTACCTATTCAGCTCCTGCATTGGTTATCTATTGCTATGTAGCAAGTTACCCCAAAACATAGTAGCTACAAACAACAAGTATTAACTACCTCAAAATTTCTAGGGACTATGAATCCAGGAACAAGTTAACTGAGTGGTTCCAGTTCAGAGACTCTCATGAGACTGCAATCAAGGTGTCAGCAGGGATGTAGTCATCTGAAGGCTCAACTGGGGGAGGATCTGCTTCCAAGCTCACTCACTTCTCTCTCTCCATAGAGCTGCCTCATAAATAGGAGTGGCCTACCCCAGAGTAAGTGACCTAAAAGAGAGTGAGAGAGAGAGAGTCCAAGATGGAAGCCAGAGTCTTTTTATAACCTAATCTCAGAAGTAACATACCATCACTTCTGCCATATTCTATTTCTTAGAAATGAATAATTAAGTCCGGCCTATAAAAAGAAGAACTACACAAGGGTTCAAGTCCTAAGAGATAGAAATGATTGGGGGCCATCTCAGAGACTGACTGCCACAACCTTTCACCTTGCCCTATATCACTGGTACCTTGTCTTGGACCTCATTAATCCCATGGCTCTATGGATTCCAGACACAGCTTCTTCCAATTTCTCATACTTACCATGCTTGCCTACTATCACAGGCCCTCTAGTGAGGTTGCTTTCTCTGCTTAGGATACTCTTCCTATTCTCTTCATTTACTTAATACTGCTGATCTTTCAGGGCTCAGCTCAAGAATTATTTTCTTATCACCTCTCTTTAATTTATCACAGTAGGAAATGTACAATTTGGGTATCCTTAATGAACATCTGTCTTCCTCAGTAAACAACTTGAGGGTAGGAACCATGTCTGTTTGTCTATACAATTGAACTCTTAGTACCTAGCAATATTCCTGACATATAGTAGGTGCTTAATAAACATGTATTGAGTGAATTAATGAGCGAACAAATAAATGAAATACCATCATCTAGGTGACATGAAAACAAGAGCTCCAAATCTCTGCCAAAGTAAGTATATACAAAAGGGAGTGCCCATGGTACCCTGACTTTGTGATATGATTGTCATCTAGCAGGGTTCAAAGTTCAGGCCTTTAGTTGAGATGTTCACATGGTTAGAGGTGACCTTATATTGACTTTCAGAAGTGGAGCTACCATACTTATCTCTAATGGACTTGAAATTCTTGTTCTTGGAGGGAAGCAATGCTTTAGTTGTCAGCAAAGGGGGCAGGGTAGAGCAGGTTGTACAATCACTATTGCCAAAAAGATTTTTTAATAGTACCAAATAGGAGAAAATTTTTACCCATCTAGGCTTACCCCTGCCTGGAAGCAGGAGAATGGTCAGCATGGCATCTTGATGATCTTTCTGGTTCCTATGGCTCTAAGATATCGGCCTCCTTAACCAATCTCCTCAGTAAGTGGTGATGATGAGCTTGGCAGTAAAAAAACCTCAGTGAGAGAGAGAGGCCCAGTGCCTCGGGAACATCTCCTGAACACAGCCTCTGCATTTGAAATCAATCATTCCTGAAGGGCAAGGCCAGCTCTGAGGTGGAAAAGACAAAGACGGAGCAGATCCTTTGTGCCCATCTGGCCTACTCATTCTCCCAGGAGCCTTTTAAAAGAAGGAACTGGTGAAAGGGCCCACTTACCACAGTATAATTATTCAGGCTGATAAGAGGAACAAAGAGACCACTGTCTCAGTGGGTTGGCAACCAAACGGGGGGAGGGTTTGAGCTGGATTTGCTCCAGCATCCCAGGGCTGCTGAAAGATTGGATCATTAAGAGTTTATGGCCTCACAGCGCTATTTTAAGCCTGTTCCATCCCTCGGTGCTGGCCTCAACTTCAAGCTGCCACAGATTCTTTTATCCACACGAACTGTGGCTTGGGGTGAACAAAAGAGAGACTGCTCCTTTGGACCGAGAGGAGCCGGGGGCTGAAAGATGAGGTTCCAGGGGAAAGAGTTTGTTGTACCTAATGAGCTGTCTGCCAGCACTGCTCTCACTGCCCTTGCCACCACACTGCTGAAATGTTCTCAGGCAGCTCACTAGAGGGGGCCTGGTCACATGGAATCAAAAAAAGAAACCAACTGCCCTGCCTACTCTGAATAAAGCAGTGTGTACCAAGGAAGAAAACTGAGTCTTAATCTCCCTGCTTGAAGGGAAGGAGAGTGGAGAGGGAGGAAGATGGGGCCCCGCCAGAGGCTAACTGGTCATCCCAGAAGCTCGATTTAATTATTCCACATTGTATTCAGATATCATAACATCACTTTGTACCCAATAAATATATACAATTATAATTCATCAATTTATAAATTTTAAAGTAATGAAAAGAAAGTTAGAAGTAAAAAAATGGCTGCAAGGCTTTTAGCCTAAGCAATTGGAAAGACCAATGGCCAGCAACTGAGATGGTAAAGACAAGTTGAGGAGCAGATTTGAAAAAATGGGGGGATATCAGAGTCTGGTGA
This sequence comes from Lepilemur ruficaudatus, assembly GCA_963574885.1. Taxonomy (NCBI): domain Eukaryota; kingdom Metazoa; phylum Chordata; class Mammalia; order Primates; family Lepilemuridae; genus Lepilemur; species Lepilemur ruficaudatus. The sequence goes on from CAUYRT010050170.1 coordinate 40,808, forward strand.
TTAATGGATTTGGGTTTGCACAGGTCTGGAGGCACTAGAAGGAAAGACAGTAGCTGGTGGCTACATTCGATGGGTTGTGGAAGAAAATGGGTTGGAATAACATAGTACTGGCTGGTGGTAGATTGGAGAAATGGACTGACTTGGACCTGTATTTTCCTCTGCCTCTTCCTTTTCCTGCCTGGGCCCCAGTGCCTCCACTGCCCCCACACAGCCTCGTCCTGCTGATCAATCCCTCATGCTCTAACGCAGACATTGATAAGCTTTCTGAAATGAGCCAGATAGTAAACATTTGTCTTTGTAGGCCAAGGTATCTCTCTCACAGCTACTCAACTGTCACTGCAGTACAGAAGAAATCATAGACAACATATAAATGAATGAGTGTGGCTGCGTTCCAGTAAAACTCTATTTTCAAAAGCAGAATATGAAGAAAGAAAGAAAGAAATAAAGAAAGAAAGAAAGAAAGAAAGAAAGAAAGAAAGAAAGAAAGAAAGAAAGAAAGAAAGAAAGAAAGAAAAAAGAAAGAAAATAAAATGAAGAAGAAGAAGAAGAAAAATCATGAAGTTAAAATTAGGTTAAAAAATTAAGTCCGGGCCGGGCGCGGTGGCTCACGCCTGTAATCCTAGCACTCTGGGAGGCCGAGGCGGGTGGATTGCTCAAGGTCAGGAGTTCAA
>CAUYRT010050172.1:0-67732 GCA_963574885.1 Lepilemur ruficaudatus
TGGTAAGGGAGTGAGGAATAAAAACTTACCTACTGGGTACAATGAACACTATCCTGGTGACAGGCACACTAAAATCCCTGCATTATGCAATGTATCCATGTATAATAACAAAAACATTTGTACCCTCTTCATATTTTGAAAAAAAATAAATAAATAAAGTATAATTTTTAAAACAAAATTTTTTAAAGTGTTGGTGGGGCCAGGCTTCCTCTGGGGTCTCTAAGGGAGAATTCATTTTCTTGCCTTTCCCAGCTTCTAGCAGCTGACTACATTCCTTGGCTTGTGGCCTCTTCCTTCAAAGCACATCATTCCAGTCTCTGCTTCTGTCATTGCAAAGCCTTCTCCTCTAAAACCTAATTTCCCTCTGCTTTCCTTTGACGAGGCACTTGTGATTACATGTAAAGCCACTTGGATAATTTAGAATAATCTCCCCATTTTAAGAACTTGATTTAATCACATCAGTAATGTAATTTCTGTCATATAAGGTATGGTTCCAGGGGTCAGAACTTGGACATCCTTGGAGGCACTACTTAGCTTCCCACAGAGGGGTATGTAAGAAGGTCTGCCTAAGTCAACCTGAATAACTAAGAAAAACCTCACAAAGGCAATAGTTTCAGTAGAAGGACTAGCAGGCATTTGCCTTGTGAAAAATTAACAGTAACAACAACACAGTGTAGGAGAGATTGAATAGAGTTTGGAATCGAAGGGTTTTTCCAGACTGAGGAATGCTGAGGGAAACATGTAGTGATCCATGAGACAGAATATTGTGTTTGGGGGAAGATCAGGGAGCTCAGTATCACCGCAACTGAGGATAAAATGGGCAGTGGAGTGCTTTGTATACAACCTTGTTTGATCTGCAAAGCCAAAGGTAGTAGATTATTTTCCTACAAATGACAGTAAATTATTGAGGCATTCTAAGCAGGGCAGCAATACCATCACATTAGAAAGAGCACCTGGATGGAAGTAGAGCAACTTGGGGGGTCACTTAGGAGGCTAGCAGGCAAGCTGGACGGTTGCACCGGCTACAGATAATGAGGACCTAGATAATATCCTCTAAGAATGTTTTCTTGTGCTTTGCTCTTTCTATTTTCAAATAATCATCTTGTTTACCAACCTGTGTTTTTTTTAATGACAGCCCCTAAAATGTGGAGCTTTATTTTTTAAAATGATTATCTCAGAATTTTAATATGCTGAGGGTCACACACCAGGGCACACCATCTCTGAAGATAGCCAAAGAGCAGGAACAGGCCAACTCTCACAAACCTCTGGGAAAATACAAATAAATCTCTGAAAGATCCACATTGCTGAACCTTTGCCCTACTTGGTGGGAAATCACCTTTGAGAAACTTTAATTTCAATCCTGAAAGCCCAGAAGGGGGGCTGTTTTCCACATCATTGTATTTTTAAGTGTTGCAGGATTTTGCCTCTCAGAAAATTTTTAAAAGGAGAAGAAAAGAAAACCTGTATTATGATGTTCTCATTAACAACACCCAAGAATTAAAATGTGGTTGCATTTGGAAAATCTTCCAGAGGTTTCTCTTTCTACTCCTTCCATGACAAAATTAAGATTAAAGGTCAGAAAACTTGTTCTTGGCAGACAAAATTTTCATTTATATAATATGGCAATAAAAAGCATGCTTCTGAGTCTGAAATACAGTTCTCAGAGCCCCTTTCTTCATCCATGAAGTTGGAAAAGTAGAAATTTTTTATGTTCTTTCCAACTGGTCTAGAATTTTACCACTGGGCAGTAGTGGGTCATGATTTAACATTCTCAGCTGTCTAATTGGACTGTAAATTAATACAAATAAACAATATAGGCTTCCTCACATAACTTCCTTCCTTCCTTCCTTCCGTCCTTCATTCTTTCCCTGTCCTTCTTTCACATTGTAACGCTCGTAGATCAGTGGTTCTCAAAGTGTACTTCCTAAGACAACAGTAACACCAACACCTAAGAACATGCAAACTTTTGGACCCATCCCAGATTTACTGGATCAGGAATTGTGTGAGTGGGGCCCAGCCACCTGAGTTTTAACTAGCCTTCCAGGTGATACTGACATACCCTAAAGTTTGATAAGCAGCATCATATTTAGGTTGGTGCAAAAGTAATTGCGGTTTTAGACCAAGAATTTTAAATCATTGTAACTAGGCTCAAACACATCTTTATTAGTCAAAATAAGAACCATTACAATCAACATATTTTTGCCAATGAGAAATAAATTTGTTTATTTCTGTAAAGAAAAAACTGTGCTTCAGGATTCAACAAACTCTGGGAAACCATTTTCTGCATTCTGCTGGTTGTGGAAGTGTTTTCCCTGCAATAAGTTGTCAAGATGCTTGAAGAAGTGGTAGTTGGTTGGTGAGAGATCGGGTGAATATGACTGATGAGGCAAAACTCAGTAGCCCAATTCGCTCAACTTTTGAAGCGTTGGTTGTGTGACATGTGGTCAGGCATTGTCATGGAGAAGAACTGGGCCTTTTCTGTTGACCAATGTTGGCTACAAGTGTTGTAGTTTTCGGTGCATATCATTGATTTGCTGAGCATACTTCTCAGATGCAATGGTTTCCCCAGGATGCAGAAAGCTATAGTGGACCAGGCTGGCAGCAGATCACTAACAGTGACCATGACCTTTTAGTGGTGCAAATTTAGTTTTGAGAAGTGCTTTGGAGCTTCTTTTCAGTCCAATCCCTGAGCTGGTCATTGCCAGTTGTATAAAATCTACTTTTCATCACACATCACAATCCGATAGCACAATGGTTCGTTGTTGCATGCAATAAGAGAAGACGACACTTCAAAGTGATGATTTTTTTGACTTTTGGTCAGCTCATGACGCACCCACTTATTGAGCTTTTTCACCTTTCCAATTTGTTTCAAATGCCAAATGACCATAGAATGATCAATGTTGAGTTCTTTGGCAACTTCTCCTGTAGTTGTAAGAGGATCTGCTCCTATGATTGTGCTCAATTGGTTGTTGTCAACTTCTGATAGCTGGCCACTGTGCTCCTCATCTTCAAGGCTCTCATCTCCTTTGCAAAACTTCTTGAACCACGACTGCACTGTGTGTTCATTAGTAGCTCCTGGGCCATATGTGTTGTTGATGCTGCTTTATGAACTCGAATAAGAAAATTGCTTGAATTTGCTTTTTGTCTAACATCATTTCCATAGTCTAAAATAAATATAAATTAAACATCAAGTAATAAGTCATTAGCAAAAAAACATAAAGCAAGAAATGTTGCATTAAAATGATGTACAAAACATAACCACATTTATTTAAGAATTTATTAATATCAAACAGCAAATTTCAACAGTGCTAAAACTGCAATTACTTTTGCATCAACCTATTTGATACCCCAGGAAGTCTCAGATTGCCATCTTCAAAATGAAGATGATAATATAATAGCAAGGATAACTGAACAGGACTATTGTTATGCTTAACAGGAATAATTTTCCGGGGAGTACCTAACAAAGGAATTGGAAAAAAATATTAATGCATGCTAGATACATGTTCATTCTGACAATAAAAATTGTGCATCTGCTGAGTACAAGGAATGGGGTTAGGTTCTACAAAGGGCAAGAACATGAATCAGAAACAGACTTTTTCTTCAAGGAGTCTTTGGTCTAGGCTGAGGTTAGCGGAGTTAGTAACATCCAGAACTGTACTGAAAATTGGGAAACATGTGTCCTGTGTTAGTCAAGGTTCTCTGGAGAGACAGAACCAATATGAGATAGATAGATATAATACATAGATGGATGGATAGATAGATAGATAGATAGATAGATAGATAGATAGATAGATAGATAGATAGATAGATAAAGATAGACAGGTAAGAGGGGATTTGTTAGGGAAATTGGCTCATGCCAACTGGCTGAGAAGTCCAATGACAGGCCTTCTGCAAACTGGAGATTCTTGGATGCCGGTAGTGTGGCTCAGTTCAAGCACAAAAGCCTCAGAATCAAGGAACCAATGGTGTAATTCTCAGTCTGAGGCTGAAGGCCTGAGAACCTGGAGAGGGGGCACTGATGTAAGCCTGGAGTCTCACGGCCAGAGGACCTGGAGTTCTGATCTCCAAGGGCAGGAGAAGAGTGTCCCAGCTCCCAAAGAAAGAGAAAGAGAGAGAGAGAGAGAGAGAGAGAGAGAGAGAGAGAGAGAGAGAGAGAGAGAGAGAGAGAGAGAGAAAGGAAATCCTTTTCTGTTATATTGGGACTTCCAGCCAACTGGACAGTGTCTGCCCACACTGAAGGCAGATCTTCTCCATTCAGTCTGGACTCACATGCCAATCTCCTCTGCAAACCCCCTCACAGACACATCCAGAAGTAATGCTTTATCAGTTCTCTAGGTATTCCTTAATGCAATCAAGTTGACATCTAAAATTACTCATCACATGCCCCTGATGAGGAGACAGATGAAGGACTGATATGAGAGGACCAAGGCTGTGTATGGGTAGAGGCATTATTTGTCTGATAGAGGAAGGTGTTAAAGGGTTGGTGGGATTTGGAAACACAAAGATGGAAATTAAGACATCTCAGACTTCTGAAATGGCTTGTGCAAAGTTATGAAAGTTGAGAAATACAGGACATACACAGAGAATAATTTGGTCGGCTAAAATGTAAGGCACATACCTTGGGGGACTGGAAAATGAAATTGGAAAGTCAGGTTAGCAGCAGATTATGCAAGATTCCAGGATGAGGATTTTCAATTTTATTTTAGGTAACAGGAATCCATTAAAAAGTTTTTGGACAGGGAAGTGACATATACAGCAGAGTTTCTAGTGCCAAGTTTAAGATTTGCTTTAAAAATAAATTTAAATAAAGAGTCAGTAAGTAGGTTGATTTTCTAGTCAAGAAACTCTCAGTGAATTTCTACATTTATTATGGCAGGCCCATGGGCACACAGATTCATTCAGTCACAATATCTGCCTTCAGCGAGTCACCAGTCTGGTGGTAAAGAAGGACTATTAGATGCTAAGCAAAAAGGATGAGTAGCCTATAGGAAGGATATTTGACTGCTATCAGAAATAAGGCAAGAAGAATTTATTTTGGATTCTGCTAAATTAAGGTTGCACCCTCTTACTTCATAAGATTATATTTTGATTTGTTTAATTGCAGTAAAATGGAAATCATAAGATAATAAAAATTAAAATCTAATTATTCCTTAGTAATTATACTGCTGAGTTTAACCTTCAATGCCTCTACCCAGAAGACTATTTATAACATTCAGCTTCCTAAAGTTTCTTGACTCCATTAGTGCTGTAGGAAAAGATCTTAGAGTTAAAATGGGAATAGGCTCCAGAAGGATTTCTCTGCTGCCTGCAACTGCGGCTCTGATGGGACAATCAAAAACTGCTGGGGAGGGGAGTTTATTACGCTGAAGGCAGAAAGAAAGTATTCATTGTCACTTGCATTTATATCTTTTGTTATCGTCTTAGGAACTCTGATGAGCAAGATTTGCCCTAATATTTTCCAGAAATAGAAAAAAAAATGATCATGTAGGTATATTAAAAGAGCAAGCAAGCAAGAGATGAATAACAGCAGATTCAAAACATTACATGTTCTTTTTGAATATGCTGCCAGTGCATAATAAAATCTTTTAATCTGACTTGCTTCCCACGAGAAGGATAAATGGAGGTCAGGAGGCTCTTAAGCCCCATGGATGGGATCTTCTTGAGGGTCTACATAAGTAGGAATTTGACATTGAAGGAGAAAGCTTCAAATTAGATGGGTAGTAAATAGCTACTTTTCACCTGCTGATTCCGTATGAAATTCAAGGATACAAAGATGTTTCCAATATTTAAGTTTTAGATGCCTTAATTTTCATTACTATAAATATGGAAGATTAGACACTTCCAGGAAACACAGTTCATCCCAATTAAAAATCTTAGATATTAAAAATATTTAAACATTTAAAAACCACTTAATTCCTGCCTTAGGGGATGGGAAAGTATGATGATTCCCAAGGAGGCCAAACATTGCAAAATATCATGAATTCATAGAGGTGAGGAAAATCTGGGGCCAGTGTTTGACATAGGGGGTGTGTCCATCTCAGGGTGGCCAGAATTTACGTTTTAATGTATTACCCATTGGGGGCTAGAAATAAAGCCTAGGATAAACTAATTGGTTTCTGTTCTGAAACCCCAAATAAATCTGGGCCCTATAAACTGAGACACACTTAAAGGGTGAACCCCAGATAGGAAGATAGAAAGAATACATGTTATTGACTAAAGGATTAACCTCTTTTCCGTAGAACAGTTTGGCGCTTGTCCCTGGCTTGGGAGGTAACCTCTAAGCCCTTGAAATGTCCTGCCTGATAGAAGTATCCTTGCTTACCTGAGGTCCTTGGACTATACCAGATAATTCAAACTATCAATGTGATTCATGGTGGGACTTTGTGCCATGCAGTATCAGCCTGACTCCTGGAGGGACTAGAGGTTAAGACCCGGCACATGGGCAGTCTATGTGACTGACTCTCATTAAAACTCTAGACACTAAGGCTTGGGTGTGTTTCCCTGGTTGTTGATGCTCCCAGCCTACTGCCACACTCCACTGCTGGGAGCAGTGCTATCCGTGCAACTCCATAGGAAGAGAACAACTAGAAGCTCATGCCTGAAACTCTTGGACCCTGCCCTCTATGCCTCTTTTGCTGATTTTAACCTATGTCCCTTAGCTGTAATAAATAGCAATCATAAGTATAACAGCTTTACTGAGTTCTATGAGTCCTTCTAGCAAATTATTAAATCTGAGAGTGGTATAGGGGACCTACCAAATTGCAATGTCTATTTTGGTCTTTGCTGTGGCAGAATTAAGAAAAAGAAATTTATTCTCTGAGAACTACTAACAAAATCCTACATAAATATGGATTTGAAGCCAGAATTTATCCATCTATCTATACACATATTAATAGAAGCATTGTTCAAAGTAATATTAATAAAAATATTGGAAACATCTCAAATGACCATCAATGGTAGCAACTGAAAATTTCCTTTCCCATAATCTCATCTCCCAGATCCAGCTTTGTAAGATTAGAGTAGGATAAATTGATACTAACAGTATAAACAGCAAGGGTTTCCAAACCTGGATGTTTTGCCTTTGTTGTTGTTGTTATGTTTATCATCATTGTTGTTTATTTGATGCAGATATTACAAATAACTTTGGAGAAAGAAGGCAGAGAAAGCTCACTTGGTTGATATACTATGGTAAACTCATGAGTGCTGCATCCTTGGATGAGTACAGGTAGGATAAACAGCAAGGAAATATTCAAAGATGTGAGATTGGGCAGAAAAATGGCAAGTGAATTAAAATATGATTTTAGTGCTAGGCAAAAAATTCAAGAAAACTCAAACCTGAACTCTCTTCAGAGAAGTCTGGGTTAAGGCAATCGATTATAAATCAGGAATGGAACTAAAAGTTATCATAGATACCTTCTCAGTTGAAGCCTTATGGAGGCAAAAAACAAAAAAGAAACCCGCAAATCATCATTAGCCCTAATGTTTGGAAGCAAAACAGAATGTTGGTGTCTTCTACAACATGATGCCAGTTCTAATGCTGTGTGTGTTATGGCGTTCTGATTGCTTTCACCTCAAGGAAGACATAGAACAGCTGTAGAGAACAAGCAAATGATACTTGTGGTGGAACAAAATAGTTTTGTTGCTGTTCTGTTTGCTTGGCTTCTCCTTGGGAAAACATCTCTTTCCCGTTTTCAGTCCATGCAGTTCTGCTAGATTAACCCAGAATTAATCCCATACCACCCTAGCATGAGGAACTGCTTATGACCTAGTTCTATCCAATTAGCATCCAATGCCACAGTTACTGGTCCATGGATAGACGTAAGACACAATTCAAGCCAGTGATGCCACAGGGAAAGAGTCATGGTCTTTCACTGGGACTCCTTGTAGGAAACCTTTCGAGGAACCTAAAATTGCCAATGGCTGCCTTTGCCATCATATGGCTATGGCTTGACTAGGAAAAAAAAACAACATGCCCATACACAGAGCTGGGAGAAATAGGCTAAGGATGAGATTTCTGACCCATCATTTGAACTCTTGGATTTGGTTCTGCCCAGGATTCCAAGTTACATGTCAGTCAATTCTTATTATCCTGAGGAATATATTATTTAAAGAGCAGGATTTTTCAGTTTTCCAGAGGAATAAAATATAACCAGAAAATCCTGAAGGATTAAAAAGGTATCAAACTGGATGGGACTTATTCAATAGATTTTAGAAATTGGTGTTATCACTGAAGCCTGAAAAAACAAAAAACAAATTTGAGATCAAACATTTAGAAAGTGAGAACTAAACACATGAATTTCGTTACTGAAAGAGGTTGTGATAGCTAAAAATATCTATAGTATGAAATCTTTAGTTATATTTACGGATGCTCTTTTCACAGTGCCTTAACAAAGGAAACAAGAATTATTTATGTATATGTCTCATAAAATGTTAAGTCTATTTTCAGAGGCAGAATCCTGGGCTGTTGTCATATATTAATTCTTATTCAGTAAATAATCATTAAGTACCTACTACAGTGTCAGAGAATGTGCTTGGCTCTGGAGATGAGTAATGACAGACACACTGCTTTTAAGGGGCTCTTGCTCTGGAAGAGCAGACAGATACGTTAAAAATATTTATAATAAAGAAAAATTGAATGCAAATATTATTAAATAAATTTGAAAAATAGTGGTAGGGTAAACGAAGAAGAGATGGAGTTCTGCTTGGGACAGGAGAAAGGATGTCACAGAAGCTTCACAGAAGAAATAATAATGGTCTAGGGTCTTGAGAAATATTAAGAGTTTGTTAGGCAGACGAGGTGTAAGGCAGAAAGGAGAAGCATGACTTGTGCTCTGGCTGGACAGAAGCATTGAAGGCAGTGGAGCTTGGGGGAGTTGGGTGTGGGTTGGCAGCAGGATAAGCTGGAGAAGTGGGCAAGGGGCAAGTAATAAAATGCTGACTATGCCTTGCCGAGGACATGAGCCTTATCCCACGCAAAATAGAGCTGCAAAGCGTTTTACTCAGTGGGGACTCTGGCTCATGGGCTTGCCGTGATCTGGCTGGTCTACTCTTCAGTTGTTTGAGCTCTTGCTACTTCTCCCTCTTTTCAGAAAGTAGGAGTCTTGGGTTTTCCGCAGCCAACAGTCTCAGCACCTTCCACAGCTCTTATTTTGGGGTAGGTGGTTACAAAGAAATGAGATCTTGATAATCTACTTGTTATTTGGCTATCTGGAGGGGCTACTGTGGTAGAGCCGATACAGAAGATTTAAATCCCCTGTCTGTCTGGGGAAGAGGCAGGAAAGATGTCCTAAGACTCACTTTTCTGCACAGTTTTCACTGAACCCTGTTTCAGCTCCTTCAGCTGAAGGAGTTATATAGTGAAAGGGATTCAGTCAGCAGGCATTTTAAGGTGTTCACTGAAGTGTAACTGATATGCAAAATATAAGGAGTCCAGCTGTGCCAAATAATGAAGAGGCAGTGGTAAGAAGGGCCCTGGTTCTAGCAAGCAGCTTCTTCACTTTGCCTCCACCACTAACTCGGTGCAAATAACTGACTGGGTTTGAGACAGAGATGATATTTTGCTCCTGACGTTTTGAAATAATTTGCTAGTCATTTCTTTTAATCCCTCGCCCCTACGTTGTTTCATGTCATCAACTTTTACTTATTGGGCTTTTGTGGACATGGATCACCAAAATAATACCCTCACTAGCTCTAGTTTATCGGTAGTTGTTTCCCAGGCTTTTCTCTTCTGCTATTCTGCTAATAGCTTTTAAATCTTCAGACATTCATCTACATTATTCAGAATCAAATTTGGAAACTTTACTCACATTTAATCCATTGTCTCAAATTAAATTATCCAGTATATTTTTTAATCCAGGAAGAAAAAATACTTTAAATGGCATGAAGAGAGGGAATAAAGAAGTATCTTTTCCCTGGGATGACATACAGGTTCAGGCAGCTCATGTGAGCAAAAACTTTCATTTTCTCAGCTTCTACTTCCACTCTTCTAGTTTCAAGTTGGTGCAGAATATACGGAATAAAGTAAATAGTAATAGGAAAATCATGATGCTATTTGATGAAAAAGAGCATGTCTTCTGGACAGGAGATAGTATTTTAAAGTGCAGAGCGAAGATTTTTCCCCCATTATGGAGATTATGGTTGTAATATGGGAGAGGCCATATAAAATGGTAGAATACACTAACCTAATTTAATTTTGCCCTTAAAGCAGAACAAGAGTTTTCTGTGTCATCCTCGTACCTCTTTTCACAACTTTTATCAGTTAGTTTAGATGCAGTGCAGTAAGTTAGTAATTTAACCAGATAGAGCCAAAAGATTTGCATTCTTGCTCTACCTCACTCTGTGATATGTGACCGTGGGCAAGTCACATACCCTGCCTGCCTATTAGTTTTCTCTTCTGTTTCAGTGGTCCCTTATGAACTTCCTAGAATTTGCTGCCCATTGAGTGCCTGGAAATATGAACCAGCAATGCCCAGATCATACATAAAAAGGGAATTCCAATCCATAACCTGCAGCAACCAGCCCAGGAAGCCAACATCCTATCTTTAGCAAGCAGTCCAGGAAGGCAAACAATAACCTCTATTTATTGGCACAAAAGAGCCAGGACTTGATTAACCACTTACAACTTCTCTAATTTTGCCTCCATTTCCAACTTAGGACCAGCCAAAGCCAAATATGCACCCTTAACCAGTCACATAGGATGTCCCACCTTTAGTGAACCTGCCTCCAGTTTTCTCATGCCAACTGCCTCTAATCAAGACACGCCAGAAGACTTCCATTTTTTTCGTGATAAAGCTTTCCCAATCACCTACCTGCCTTTGAGTCTCTGCCAAATGCCAATGACGGTGGCTAACTCCCCTGCTATGGTAAGTTCTGAGTCAATAGCATTTGCTCATTCATATTTGGGTAAGTCATTGTTTATTTTCACACCACTGCTTAGTTTCCTATCCTGTCTACCATGAACTTGTATAATGCCCTCATAAATTGCCTCCCTTTCCTTGGTATTGCTTCTCCACGCTGTCTTCTATAGCAGTAACCCAGTGATCATCATCAATGCCAATTTGCTTGTGTCAATCCCTGTTTTGACTGTTTCCTTTGGTTTTCCATAAGCCTCAGAATAAGGTTCAAAATCTCTACCTAGACTGATTTGGTCTCTTTATACCTGTCCAAGCTCTTCTTTTGAAATTCAAACCTACTTTTTTATGGTAACAAAATTGTTTATATTCTCAAAATGCATCCCATTCTCTCTCACCTCAATGCTTTTGTACCTGCAAAATTCTCTACCTAAAATATTCTTAATAGTCTTTATGTGGTAAATTCTCAGACCTCCTCAAGATTTAGCTTAGCCATCATCTCCTTTGTGAATCCTTCCCTAATCTTACCAGTCTGTGCTACCTTCAATCAAATACATATTTCCATGTTTTATGTGACATTCTTAGATGTCTCCTTATTCAATTTGTTCTTTGCAGTGCTTGCTCAGTATCTGGCATATTATATGTGCTCAGTAAATATTGAAATTATGAATGAATCAATAAATGAGTATTTAAAAGAACGAATCTTTGCATAAATGAGCTCCCATATGCTCCCATGTTAAACTCACAGGGCATAGTGGTTTTATTGTTTATGTTTTGGTTTTTGGGTTTTTTTTGGCAGCCGTAGTAAGAGGTATTAGAGCAATTACAGCATTTTTAAACCTATAATGGGTCAGGTGGAGTAGTAGTTGTGTTGCATTCATTATCTGTCTACTTTTTACAACAACCATGCAGGGTTAGGTATTATTTCCTCCTATTTACACATAATGAATCTGAAGTTCAAAGGGATTAAACAATTTATCCAAGGACAGACAAGTAGTAAATAGCAGAACTGGCATTTGACAGCAGATCAGTCTAAAAATCAACATTAAGATTTTATGAAGAAAAGGGAATTTAGGTTTTTTTTCTTTTTGAGTGGAGGGACAGGATATTGTTGCCTGGGCTAGAGTGCAGTGGTGTTATCCGTCATAGCTCATTGCAGCTTCCAATTCCCAGGTTCAAGCAGTCCTCCTTCCTGAGCCTCCCAAGTAGTTGGGACTACAGGTGCATGCTGCTATGTCTGTTAATTTTTCTCATTTTTTTGGCAGAGGCAGGGTCTTGCTATTGTCCAGGCTCATCCTGAACTCCTGGCCTCTAATGATCCTCCTGCCTCAGCCTCCTAAAATACTGTGCTGGGATTATAGGTGTAAGCCACCACGCCCACCTGAAATTTAGCTTCTTTTATTTAAATCATAAGAATGACAGATATAATCTATAAGCCAAAAATTACTTGTTATAAATCAAAAATCATGGTGGGACCAACTCAGAATTAAGTTGTGTGACATTGTAATATATTAAGAAACATATATTTGGTCTCTGTCACTGATTTCTGAGCTAATATTTGGTCTGTGAGCCTAGTTCCTCACATAGAGCTCCTAAGACCTTGGTAATTTCCTAAGTGATAGAAGCATCTGATACAGAGCTTCCAAACCTTTTGAAATGTTCTCTGTGTTAGAAGCATCTTTTGTTCTAATGAGGTGCCTCTTGCTAGGCGCCTGGGTAGGCTGATACTGATATATTTTTCATTCTTTCATTGTAAGACAAAGACATTTATAACACACTTGTATGATTTCTGCCGTCCAATATTGGCGGTCTCAGATATTTGTATCTAGCCCAGAGATGGCTTCAATGATAGCAGAAGATGCAACAAATGCAATAATGGTCTGTACAGCTACTTAGCCTGACTGTTAAAGGAGAGGTAAAAATGAACCCCTTAACCAATTGAAGTGACAACAGAGTGAGCTTCAGATGATCAGGATCAATTGCATCAACCGAATTTGAGCCCATAAGTGAAAGTGAACAATGAACGAAGAATAAAAAAAGCTGGCAGAAAGGAAGGGTTGGCATGAAATATGTAACTGATTCTTTTTGTGTTAAAAACATGCCTTTATTTTCCTCCCAAACAGACTGGCTATAACTTAACACTCACTGGTAAGAACTTAACCAAGTGCCAAAAGCCCCTTAAAACAGAGAGCTCTACTCATGGAACCACATATTCTATTTTATCTATATAAGGCAGGACCCTCCAAATGACAATTCAGAAGTATGTTTTAGACAATACTTTTTCTAATTTTTTTCTTTTTATCTTTTATTTTGTTTTACTGTGCCTAAAACAGCCTAATTCTTTAGAATTATTTTAGAGAAAATAATGACACCATATCCATTTCTTAATGCTCCTGGCACAGATGTGCTCTGTGTGAAGGGCTTTCCCTTGCTTTGTCAGGGAGAGTTTCTGCCTTGACTTAGAAGTGCCGTCAACAGTTGGTTATCATCTCCTCCAGGTCTGACAGTGGTCCAATAAACAAAAGCCTGAAATCTGGAAAGAATAGAGAATAGAGTTGGACCAAAAATTTTATACTTGAAAGTACCATCTTGTAATTAGAGTGACCAACAACTCTTCTGAGGGCACACCAAATCAAGAGGATTCTGAAAGTCTTTAAATATCACCAGAGAACCTTCCCCTAACTCCTAAAGACTAGCCAAAAGTGTGTTTTCCTTTGCGTCGTGTACTTTACATGAAGATGTTTTACTTTGGGGAGCATTTTCCTGTTGTTTTATTTCTGTATCTCCACAGTGAGATCATGAACTCATTGAGGGTAGGAATAGTTTCATGCTCCCTGTTGCGATCTATTCCAGTTAAGACTGTTTGATTGCAAGAAATTGGAGCCCATTTGAGATAATAAAAATAATTATTCTAAAGAGTCTAATTGATGAAGAAAATAAAATAATGACTCACATAAAGACATATAGTAAGGCTTTTTTTAAGGACAGGAATTGAGGTGTGGCTGGGTCTCAAGAGAAATTAGAATTGAGGTCACTCTTTCCATAATTCAGTGACCCCATTGCCTCCCTTATTTTCCTGCTCCCTGAGGATTGTCTCCAGTTCCCCTACCTTGACAACATCCTATTGATTCCTCATATTGCACAAATCCAGCTTGCCCTAATCCAACAAGACCTCCTCGACCCAATATTAAATACTGATACATTACTTCAAGTTGCTGATAGAGAAAGTCTGATTTGTCCAGTTATTTTCTGTGCAGAGCCCTATAATGAGCTTGTACGTAGTTGTTCCCTTCAGGTCAGTTATAAGAGCAGGGTACATTGCTCACCACCAAATTGGAAGGGACTGCAGGAATGACCAGATTTTCTCATAAAGGGGCGCAGACAAGGTAGGACCCTTAAAACTATCTAAAATTTATCTTTAATATCTAACACCTAGGGGGCACAAAAATTATGTGTTGAATAAATGAACAAATAAACGTAGCAGACATTGTAGGTACCACACCAAACAACAATTTCCTCTTCTTTCTCTCTAAAATAACCCTGCTTTAGTTTAGATATTGGATGGATTTAGGCTCAGAGAATGTGGACTCAGCCTAGTGATGTGCTGGAGATAGTTCACTCTGGCTTCCTGGAGCCGATTATGCATATCTCTTCCCAACTCTGCTGCAGTGAAATCGTGTCAGTAGCTTGAAATCAGCCATGATGGAAGTGTCTGCACCACAGAAACCAGCCAATGCTATAATCAGAGCTTGCTGCTTTTTTTTTTTTTTCCTCTTTGGAGAGCAGATTATTACGCATTTACCAGTATACCACTGGTCCAGCTCTAGATTCATGATTGGTCTAAGCCAATAATGGAAACCCCAAGCTGCATTTGTCAGGAATTAAATAGGAAGTGGGCCTGTGACCCAGTTCTACTACTGAGACCTGGGGCTTTCTGGAATTTTCTTCTTGAATAAAAAAGAGAGGCACTAGGATTTTTTGCCTTTGAATTTTGTCTTCTAAGAAAATAATACTTGAAGCCAATTTGCAATCAAGAGAGGCAATCTTAAAAGTAAAAATTGACAGGCTTACAATGAATAAAGGAAAATATGAAAAAAAATCTGGTTTCTCAGTGATATTCTTGAGTCATTGCATCAAATATGGAACTTCCCTGCCTCAGGGTATCTTGTCATGAGTCAACAAATGACCTTCATATATTAAGGCACTTTTAGCTGTAACTTGCAGCCAAAAAACTCTGATATGATGGACAGATAGATGGATAAATGGATAGATGAATAAATGAATGAGGTCATTTATCTAGGTATGTACTGGCCAAAGAATACTTGGGACAATTACATGTGTGCACAGGTATGTAACAAGTGTCTCTCTGGATTCCTATGTCATTTTTAGTACTGTAATATATTATAAACTTTCCTAATTTTTAAAAATCAAGGATAAATAGAATTACCTACTGAAGAAAAAGTATGCACATTACCCTTTTACATGACTATACATATTAGGAACCTTATCAATGAAGAACACTTTGCTTTCTGTCACTCAATGCCCACTAGAAAATCTTCTTTTAAATAAAAAGATGCAAAATCTATATGATCTTGAATTTCTATACTGGCAATTTTAACTCTAAGGGGCAATTTGTGTGTGTGTGTGCATGCATGTTTGTTGAGGATCATAGCGTCCATTATTTTATTTTATATTCATTACACAATAAATTAATGTTATAACAAGCAAGACTAAAATACAGTAAAAATTAAAGCCATTACATACATTGAGGATGAGTCATCACACAATTTTTGTTTTGATTTTTTTCTTCCTCTATATTGAGTCTAGGAGATGGGCTCAGGCAAACACAAGCCTTTGCCTGACTCATAAGAAAGTTCAGATCAGCTACAATGAATCATTGTTTTCATTCCATACCCACATCAATAAATCCAAGTTCTCTCTAGAAACTCTATTGAGTTGTGATTCCAGAGAAGAGGAGAGGTATTCCAATGTATAGTTGACCTTGGATGCTACCTAAGAGATATCTCATAAAAGAAAATATGTCAAAGCCTGGCCACTTTATTTTTTCAGGAGAAAAAAAAACAGGTAGCTAAGGTGAAAGATTCTTTTAATAAGAACCATTTTTTCAGTCCCCAGTTACCCTTCTCAGGACTAGCTATATGCATAACAATAGCAAAAATGTTGTTCTGGATGTTACTTCTTTCAGTTTCTATTAAAATTGTAATAGTGCCTGCTTCCATTATACATTTCCTTGTGTATTTCAATCAAAATGTCACTTGGCTGCTGTTCCTAGAGTGCACTTAATATTTTCATTAAAACCAATAAAACCAAGAAATGACAAGGGTGCAGGTGGGTGCAGGCAATTAAACTCCTCCTCTATGTATTGTTAAATAGTGGTTGGGGAAAGAAAGAAGCCCCGTTGAACACCTGTCCCTTCTCTTGTGAATGGCAGCTAGCAGAAATCCACTTAGCTGGCTATTGTCTTCTTATTTTCCTGACAGATAATGTGAAGAAGCAGGCAGTTATGGGGCCAGTAATTCAGAATTAATTTTCCCTTCACAAAAGTGCTGTGGACACTGAGTGCGGTAATGGTGCCTGATCAGGATTCAGGGGGATAAACAAGACAATTTGAGATGATGGCAGGAGATAAAAGCCCTTTAAGGAGACTTTCCTCTTGCCAGTCTGACCTGTGGTTTTTGCTGGCACCTTTTATTATTATTACTTTTTTTTAATCTGCCTCAAATGAAAGTCTGAAGAGTTAACCATTAAAGCATTTGTCTGGTTTGTGTGTGTCTGTGTGTGTGTATTGAAAGAGGAGACAACCGAAAGAAGATACTAAATATTGCTCTCCGTCTTTTCCCACCATATTAAAAATGCTAGTGGCTGCAAAAGACAGCTGTTAAGCCACACATTGAGATTGTTTACGGAGCTCCCTCCTGTGAGCATCTACCTCAATTGAGAAAATTACCACATTTCCTTTAATGAACAGAGACCTTTTGCTAACCCACCATTATTGCTCATTTCATTCTCATAGGAAACACCCACCCCTAACATGCACAGCAAAAATCTGTTCTCACCACACCGAATTAAAATTCTTTCTTGCTCTTATTCTTTCTACCTCTCTTCCGCTCCCTGCCTCTGTCTTCTGAAAATCCCTACCTTTCTCTTTCCCCCTCTTTTTCCTAAGTCCCTGTTCGGAAATGCTAGCCACCCGAGTCATTTCACAGACCAGCTGAGTGAAGACTCTCTGGGGATGAGTTAAAGAGGAGGATTAGCTACAACTGTTCTCTGGCCTGGCTTCAGGACCCCGTTGGCAGACAAATGGCAGGTGGATCTTGTGAATTATCTCCCAGTCACTGACGCAAACCACTCAGAATAAATCAGGATTGAAGATTGATTTCTACAAAATTGCTTTATTACTCAGATAAAATTTATTGATCTGTTATAGAAAGGAAAAAAATATAATCGAAAGAGGACAGACCATGCTAAAATAGCATACATAAAACCTCCTATAAATCCTCTCATTTCAAATATTTGATATTTAGTGTAGAATGTGTTCTTGGGGAAACTCATCTTTGTGTGGATTATGTTGTCTGGGAGGAAACTCACAAAACCCAAAAGGCCCATCAGTTAGTTATTAAAATATACATTGATACATACGGTGACCCTAATTCCTAAGCCCCAAATCAGGACACATATTTACAAAAGGTTTTATTTGTCCTGTTTCCTTACAAAAATTAATCCAATAATATCTTTTGCCCAAGAAAACGTTAAATCAAATAAAATCATTGAAAGTTATGCCTACCCAGAATATTCAAGTTGTAGGCTTTCTATCCCAGAGGCTACCGCTATGCATCTCATAAACTTCTCCACACTATTGTTTCATCCTCATTCATTTCATAAGCATCTTATTTATTCATTCGTTCATCAATCAGCCTTTAATATATGACTACCATATACATGAGCCTGTGTTGCTGCTCTATCACTTTTATATTCACTCCCCAAACATATTTTTTTTTAAAGTTAAATTCTGTTTCCTGTAGATAGTGGAGGCAAATGGATGAATTCCACCCCTGTGCACATCATGGATTACTCTTCTTTGCTTTGATCCTTGCAGAGCCATCCACGGGGCTGGACAATAGCTGCTGAACATGCAGCTCCTCTTGCCTGAGCTACCCTAGAATCCCTATTCTACAGTTGGAACTTTACTATCTAGTCTACCAGTTATGTGTCATTTTTCTTCTCCCATATCAAAATGGACTTATACTGATGGTCAAAATATATAGCCTCTGTCAGTGTTTAGATGTATTGTTTTATTTGGTTATCTATAGGTCTTTAAAAGTGTACCTATGTAAGTAAAGCTATTCCCCAACTTAAATGGTTCGACTTACAATTTTTCAACCTTACGATGGTGTAAAAGTAATAGGCATTCAGTAGAAATTGTACTTCATTTTCTTTTTATTTCAAAATATTAAGGGGTTACAAATGTTTTTGTTACATGGATGAAGTGAATAATGCTGAAGTCAGGGCTTTAGTGTGCCCTTCACCAGAGTAGTTTACATTGTACCTGATGGGTATGATTTTATCCCTCACTCGTCTCCCACCCTTCTCCCTTCTGAGTTTCCAATGTCCTTTACATTACTATATGAGCATGCATACCCATCTTTTAGCTCCCACTTATTATTGAGAACATGTGGTGTTTGTTTTTCCATTCCTGGGATACTTTGCTTAGGATAATGTACTCCAGTTCCACCCACATTGCTGCAAAAGGGATTATTGCATTCCCTTTTATGATTGAGTAGTACGCCATGGTGTATATATATATATATATATATATATATCACATTTTCTTTATCGCTCATAAATTGATGGGCACTTAGGTTTATTTCTTATCTTTGCAATTGTAAATTGTGCTGCAATAAACATTCAGGTGCAGGTGCCTTTTTGATAAAATGACTTCTTTTCCCTTGGGTAGATACCCAGTGGTGGGATTGCTGGATCAAATGGTAGGTCTACTTTTAGTTCTTTAAGGATTCTCCATACTGTTTTCTATAGAGTTTGTACTAATTTATAGTTCTACCAACACTGTATAAGTATACCTTTTCATCACATCCATGCCAACATCTGTTGTTGTTTTTTAATTTTTTTGATAATGGGCATTCTGATAGGGATAAGGTGGTATCTCATTGTGGTTTTGATTTGCGTTTCCCTGAGGATTGGTAATGTTGAGCCACTTTTTAATGTGTTTATTAGACATTTGTCTATCTTCTTTTGAAAAGACTATTCTCTTGTCTTTTGCCCACTTTTTGATGGGGTATTTTCTTTTTTTATTACTGAATTGTTTGAGTTCTTTATAGATTCTGGGTATTATTTCTTTATTAGATATATAGTTTGTGAATATTTTCTCCCATTCTATAGATTCTCTATATATTCTGTTGGTTATTTTCGCTGCTATGCAGAAACTTTTAAATTTAATTGAGTTCCAATTATTTGTTTTTGTTGTTGCTATATTTGCCATTTGAGTCTTAGAGTTTTGAATTTTGATCTTCTCCTGGGCTAATGATGTGCACTGTAATACTCTCTCACAATGCTGAGCAGTTGCAGCAGCAAGCTATAGTTCCCAGTCAGCAATCACCAGGGTAAACAACTGATATTCAATAATGCACAGTGTTGCCAGATGATTTTTCCCACCTTTAGGATAATGTAAGTGTTCTGAGCACGTTTAAAGTAGGGTAGGCTAAGCTATGATATTTGGTAAGTTGGGTATATTAAATGAATTTTTTACTTAATGATATTTTCAACTTATGATGGGTCTATCAGAACATGACCCCATCATAAGTCAAAGAGCATCTGTATTATCTATCTTAGACTTTGAAAGTTCCCAATTGGCAGGAGAAAATTTGTACATCAATTAACATAGTATTATGAATAATCATATACTAGTTAATGAAGTTCATAGTTATTTCTGGTAGCTGATGGTAAAATAGCAGATGCATGATAATGGGTAGTGTAGGGAATGTTTGGATACTCTTTGCAATTAGATGTAAGAAGTTTTAACTTTCAAAAGAATAAGGAAGTAGATTCATGATTCAGTTACCCTTAAGCCTGATATCTATTCAGGACATCATTATCAAATATAATTATGTAAGCATCTAATTTTACATGTCACCAAACTGTAAGGAAATATATGTGTTACAGAAATACTGCATAGTCCATGGGGTATAACATATGATAGACATCACAAAGGTAGAGATTGTATATCCATGCCCAGTGGACAAACACCACTGATTCATAGATAAAAACTCTCATTCAACCCTCCAATCTTGCTGATCTATGAATGATATGACAAAAATTGAAATGAATCAAAATGTCCCTAAATAATAGTGGTTACTTGTGATGTTACTTTCATATTTATTTTGAGAATCTTAAAATTATAGATAAATGAAATGTGCCATACCCAAATTAGAAGGAAATATAGCATGAGGCATGTCTTAAAAGGCACTATCTCTTCCTTCTTATGTTTCAAAGTTACTTAAAAATATAGGTAGAAGAAATTACTAATAAATGTGGAAAAAGGAATTGAAAACTTTTATATAAAACTTATAGTAGCATTTTTTCATTTTCATGTAACATTGTCTGTTATTGGTGGTGTTTATCAAATCACTTTTCAAATATAAAATATAAAAGTATTAGCTATTACAGATCTTTAAAATTTGTACTTTCTGATATTCTGTCTAAAAATAATAGGCAAGAAAACCACACATTGTGAAATATTCAGTGATTAAACATATTTTAAGGGAAATTGTTGAAACATAAATGATACATTTTTATGTCAAAAAACACTTTCACAGATTTTTGTCCTAAAACTAATGATGATGGAAAACTATTAACTTCTTAAATATATCCTTCTAAGCATCAACATAGATTTTAGTAAAGAAGAAACAATAGGTCACAAATTTAAAATAGTCCATCTTAATATGGCAATTAATCTCATCCTTAATTTGCACTTTGTTTATAATTATTGCATGGAGGGTGAGTTTTCATGTACAAAATGAAAGTGTTATTCTATGTTAAAAGTGTTTGGGGCTTCTTAATGATCAAATGTAGTGTCCATGGATATTTAAATCTGTCTTAATCATAATAAATAACTTTGCTTCCAGTTCTGAGGCCATATGTCTGTTTCAAAATAGAGATATCCAAAAACAAAGTATCATGTCATAACTCTATCGGATGAAGATGGAAAAGATAGTAGGAGAGCAGTAGAATCTTGGTTAAAACTTATTACTCTAAGGGCAGTTATAGAAAAGATACTTGTTTGCTTTCTGTGTATGTGTTTTAATTTATCTCAGGGTGTTGATCTTAGTCCATTTGGGCTGCTATAACAAAATATCATAAATGGGGTGGCTTATAAAAAACAGAAATTTATTTCTCACATCCTAGAAGCTGGGAAGTCCAAGATCAAGGCAGATTGGCTGTCTGATGGGAACCTACTTCCTCAAAGAAGACTGCGTCTTCATATGGTGGAAATGGGAGGAGTGTCTCTGCGACCTCATTTATAAGGGCACTAATCCCGTATGATCTTCATGACCTAGATGTAATCATCTCCCAAAGGCCCCACCTCCTAATACCATTACCTTGGAAGTTGGGATTTCAACATATGAATTTCGAGGTGACCCAAACATTCAGACCATAGCATTCCGTGCCTGGTCCCCCCAAATTCATGTCCTTCTCACATGCAGAATATATTAATTTGATCCCAATAGCCCTAAAAGTCCTTGCTAATTTCAGTGCCAACTCAAAATTCTAAAGTCTCATTTAAATGTCCTCTAAATAAGAGTGAGACTCAAAGTAGGAATTTTCCTGAGGCAAATTGCTCTCCAGCTGTGCACCTGTGGAACATAGTTCTAGCATCCTACTCTAATTCATAGAAGCCTCCAAGAGAATGGGCTCCAATTTCTCATCTCCACATTTCTTTTACAGAGTTAGCATGCTGCACAGGCAAATGAAAGTTGATTCAAAAACAGTTGGTTTATTTATGCTGCTCACAAACATGCCAGTGGAAGAAAAAGAGAAAACAGGACAAAACATGGTTGAGAGCTTACAGAGTTGGCATTTTCCCTTTTACCCCCAATATGAACTCTCAGTCATGATCATGGCACTGTGATTGAAGTCTTCTCAAACACCTCTGGCTCACCTTCCCAGTACCCTTTCTCAAGGCCCTAAGAATTGTCCCTTCCTCTTTGTCATTTCTCGATCAAGTATCTTTCTGACTAATGATTTTTCTTCTTGCTGACCAGGACATGTTTGTCTAAATCTACTGATTTGTTAATAATAATGTGTACTTCTACCAATAAGATATAACATACAAAACATTCCCAAATTAATGATCAAACACAGAAGCTTTCACTATAAATGACAGTTCCTATATATACCTAAGTTAAAAACTTCTCCATATTTTAATGCAATAAATTGGAGCTAGCTTTCTGGTGAGTCCTCTCACATAAAGCCTTTATCCTCTCCTTTACCCTAAGGGGAAGTCTCCCTTCCATAAGCCCTACCCATTTACAAAAACTCAGTGTCACCTTTTGTATAGTTTCAGTCTCATGTATGAGTGTTTAACCCAGAGTAAATTCAGAGTTGCTAAGGTATCTGAAAAAAAAATAAATTATATAATTATGATACACAATATATTATATATATAATGTTACAATAATAATTATATTTAAAGTGGGAGAAAAGAAATTGAAACAATGTGGGAAGAAGTAAAAGTAAGTTTAAATGTTCACCTTTTATAAAACAAAAAAAAATTGTAAATTTATAAATCAAAGAATAGACCTAAATGTGAGCCTATTATTTAAAAGTATGGTGATACCCACCAGAGTTACAAAGATTAGAAAGAGTTAATGGTTACAAATTAGGAACAGGAGTGGGCATGAGAGGGGGGAAGTAGGTTGGGGAGATACATTTTGTTAAAAAGAGTAAGTTCTTTTATTAAATGTATCTACAAGAATGTAGGATGTTTCATGCAAGTTTTATACCAGTATATGCTACAAACTGAGCAATAGTTCCATTTTCCCTAAAAATGATTTGCCTAGATATGAAAATTCCTCAAATCAATCTCTGGAATTATATCATTTCCTGAAATTTTAGGTCTTCAAGTTATTTTTCATCAGGCTGATAGAAATCTAGACCTTTGAAAGGAGCATGGCTGTTCCTTTTTAACAAGTAAGTTGAATCTGACAAGTATACTTTAGATTTTTTAATTTTCTCAAGTGCTACAATGAAACCCTAAAAGACTTCTATTCTGAATTATTTCTTAAATATTTCATTAGCTGAGCAAGAAAACAAATTTACATGCATTTAGAAATGTAGAAATATTCTTTATTATGTTAAAATATTTTGTATAGAGTCACTGAAATCTAATAAAATGCAACCATGCATTTGTTTAATAAATTTATGAGTTTTTATAATTGCCAGCAATATTTTAAGAACAGGAAAAAATCAATAAATAAAATAAAAATGTTTGCCCTCATAAGCAAACATTTCTTATCTCACAGATTCTGTGAATCAGGAATCTAGTAGCACTTTAGCTGGGTGGTTTTGGCTCTAGCTCCCTCATGTTGTTGCAGTCAACTTGTTAGCCAGGGATGCAGTCTCATCTGAAGGCTCACATAAGAATGGATCTTCTTCCAAGCTTACTTATTTTTCTTTTTTTTTAATTTCAAAATATTACAGGAGTACAAGTGTTTTTGTTTACATGGATCAATTTTGTAATGCTTCAGGCAAGACCATAAGTATGCCCATAACCCAAATAGTGTTCAATGTACCTGTTAGGTAGGTTTTTGCATATTCATTCCTCCTCCATCCCCCCTTCTTAGTTTGCACTGAGTTTTACTTACCTCTATACAAAGGTCTGATCATTATTTAGTTATAAATTAATACTGAGTACATGTGGTGTTTGTTTTTCCATTCTTTAGATACTGCACTTAGGATAATGGTCTCTAGTTCCATACAAATTGTTGCAAAAGGCATTAATTCATCCTTTTTTTATGGCTGAGTGTATTCCATAGTATACGTATATCACATTTTGTTAATCCACTCATGAATTGATGGGCACTTGGGTTGATTTCACATTTTTACAATTGTGAATTGTGCTGCAATAACCATTCAAGTGCAGGTGTCTTTTTGATAAAATGACCTCTTTTCCTTTGGGTAGATACCCAGTAGTGGGATTGCTGGATTGAAAGGTATGTCTATTTTTAGTTCTTTGAGGAATCTCCATACTGTTTTCCATAGAGGTTGTACTAACTTGCAGTCCCACCACCAACATCTCACTGTGGTTTTAATTTGCATTTCCCCAATGGTTAGTGATGTTGAACATTTTTTCATATGTTTATTGGCCACTTGTCTATTTTCTCTTGAAAAACTTTTGTTGATGCATTTTGCCCAATTTTTCATGGGGTTGTTTGTCTTTTTCTTGATGATTTGCTTGAGTTCTTTGTTGATTCTGGTTGTTAGCCCTTTATTGAATTTATAGCTTGGAAATATTTTCTCCCATCCTATTGGTTGTCTGTCTGCTCTGTTTTTACCTTAGCTGTGCAGATGCTTTTTTAATTTAATTAAGTTTCATTTATTTATTTTTGTTATTGCTGTAATTGTCACTGGGATCTTAGTCATAAATTCTTTGCCTAGGCTGATATCTAGAAGAGCTTTTCCTGCATTTTCTTCTATAATTATTATGGTTTCATGCCATACATTTAAGATTTTTATCCACCTTGAATTAATTTTTTTGAGTGATCAGAGATATGGATCCTATTTCATTCTTCTGCATGTGGCTATCCAAGTCTCCCAGCATCACTAATTGAATAGGGCTTCTTTTCCCCAGTGTATAATGTCTGCTTTGTCAAAGATCACGTGGCTGTATGTGAATGACTTTATATCTGTGTTCTCTGTTCTGTTCCATTGGTCTGTGTCTCTATTTTTGTGCCAATACCATACTGTTTTGATTACTAAAGCCTTGTAGTATACTTTGAAATCTGGTAATGTGATACCTCCAGATTTGTTCTTTTTGCTTAAGATTAAATTAAGAAACATGTATATTAAACTTTATTCTACCTAATAATAAGTTTGCACTTACTTACCAGGTTTCATGCTGACTTCATAGCTGACTTGAAATTGGACGTTGAATTTGCCTTCATCCTTATGGATAGAAGGTCACCAACTTTGTCATTTCCTATACACAGAGAAAACATGAATCTTTCCATCACTTGGTCTTCCCTACTTGGCTCTCTATGAGAATGGAAAAGAAGACACAAAGCCACTTCAATAGCTGTGGGGTAGTGGGAAAAACAGATTACAGATTCAGAAGTCTGAATTCAAATTCTGGCTCTGTTGTATAGTACCCAAATGATCACTTAATTTCTTCTAGCTTCAGGAATAATACCATTCAGAGTTGTTGAAGGGATTAATGGTGGTAATAAGTAAGAGGGTATTTTATTATTGTATGTAATGAAACAATGTTAAATACATAGTGGCTCTTATGTTACTTGTTTTCAGTGTAATCTGCTTCTTGTTAATCATTGCAGCTATTTGCTGCTGTCTCTGACTTCTTCCTTTTCCAGTATCATCCTAGTAAGCAGTTTTCTGAATTCCACCATAACACAGGTATTCCGTTTGTTTACAGCATAATGTAAGAAAAAGAACTATTATTCTTAGACAGCCTACTTCAGCTAGGTACAGAGAGAAAATTTCTTTGTCATGTTTTAGTTTCCATCTAAATAGTTTACATTTACCTAAACAAAACATTGCTATGAGGGCATGAAAGGTTAATTCCTTTCTCCTCATAAAGAAAGTTGAACATTGCTTTGAATTATTGACCACAGATGGCTTTTAAGGGTCATCTAAACAGTAAGTTGTGAATTGTAGCCTCCTTGTCTGAGCCCAAAGGGCTGGCTGCCTTCTTAAAAGTGGTTAAGTGGAAGTTATTGATGACAGCACTAGTGAGATTTGACATCAGGCTTTAATTATACCATGAAAGGCAAGGAAAATGGGAAATGAAGGCTAATTCAATTGAACAGTTGATCACTAAGCAATAATCACAATAAAAAATATATTTCACCCAAGTGCTGCTCACATGGAATATTGGTATCAGTAATTAGATTTATGCTGCTCTTCTTAAGATATTTTATTTTGACCAAGAAAGGGATGGATATTTTATTCAATCTATTTGAAAATGTGTTTGCATGGACATACAGGTCTGAGATTTTCTTAAAATGCAAAAGAGTGGATCTACAGAGATTCATTATTTCAACATTCCTAAGGACATTAATCTAGAGTTTCTGGTCGGTATGATCTATATTAAAAATAGAAATGTACCACCAATCAAAAACTTATATTTTAGAAATATATTACCTGGAATTATGATTAATAAACACACTAAAGGTATATTAAAATATATTTAACACATCAACATTTATGTAACTTTTTCTGACAGTTCAGTCTTTGCATTTTACTCATTCAAAAATGTAGATGTGGACAGCTAGTCTGTTTTCAATGTCTGCCATTATCCAGCCAAATGGAGCTACTTACATCAAATATAGAGGAATTGTCCTAAGACAGCCGCAACATTCAAAAAACTCTTAGCAAATTGCCACAATTTCCTATGTTGTACCATATAATATTGCTAATATTCAAATACTTCTTACCTACAAATACGATAGTGTCATATGGTTCAACCAAACTGGCAACTTGTGGATCAAATTTCTCTAATTTTTGGATCAAGTTATAATCATGACCTCCACTGTTTAGGGAAGCCCTTACTGGTTGAAAAACTCAGGGGCACTTATCTTTGGTTATTAAAGATGAATATTATAAAGCTGCATGAATTCATGTAACTCCTCCGTCCTGCTAAAGCAATTTCAAACAAAAAAGCAGTGACACTAAAAGATGTTAACAATAGTTATCTCTGCAACTACAGGTTGATTTTTCCTCTTTATACTTTGCCATATTTTCCAGATTTCCATGATGAACAGTATTTTAAAATTGGAGACATGTTGTTCTTAAAAATTAAAGGGAGTTGAATTTTAAATATCACATTAAAACCTGAAGAGAGCAAGCTGTATAATAAATAGGTCTATATCTTCAGAAAAAAATACCTATGAATAATTCTGAAAAGTGATTTGTTTATTACTGTCCCCACGGCCACCCCCAATTTCTCCTCCTGTTGACAAGTAGTCAGGGTAGTTGACACTTCCAGTTTCACTTGAGCTGATTTGTGACACTTATTAGTCAACCAATTTAGGGGAGCCCAACGTGCTTTGGTGGTCTAATGCCACCTCTGGTCACATAGTAACCTCATTTTGGCTTAAATACTCCATTTAAATGGGAAACCCTATCCAGCTGGCAGGGGAATAGCACTCGCTTTAAATTGGATATTATTTTGAATTACAGTGAACTCTGTAATACAGTGTGATGTGGCTGCTAAAAAGCCAAGGATCTTAAACTGCATTAATAAAAGTGTAATTTCTGGTTTATGGGAAGTAATCGTCTTTCTATATTCTGATCAAACCACATCTGGAGTATTATGTCAAATTACAGGTCAACATTTTAAGGACCATGGCAAATTAGAATATGACACAAAAAGGAAAATCAAGATGGGGAAAGGTCTGAAAGCCACTGTCATTTTGGAAGAACAGGAGACAGAATGAGAACTAGGTGGTATAGAGGACATAGTAGCTGGCTTCCAATATTTGAACTGGTTGGATATGAATGAGAGATGGGATTCTGCATTGTTCAGAAGCAACATGAATACAGGTTTTACATGAATGTGAGAGAATACTAAAATGCAGCATTTTTTTTATCTCCCTTTTGACTAAGACCACGAAAGACTGGGGACAAATGATTAAGTGGCAAGTATTTCCACATCCCCGAGTGAGGTGCCCTGACTATCTGAGCTTGACTTGCAAAGGAGGTGGCCCAATATAGTTTAATGGGTTACTATTGTATTGTCTGAAAGTGAATTTTTTTTGAGAGAGTTGTTGGAAAGCAATGGCATTTTACCTACTTTGCAGGAAGGAGGAGAAGGGGTGCCAGTCCTTCCAGGAAGCAGAGTGAGACAGGTGAAAGCATTCGAAGAGCTTGATTTTTGCCTCTGGAGTATGTGGAACACCGAGATTAGTGCCAGACCCACACCAGAAATAGCGCAAAGGTGGATGCTGTGCCAAGCTAGCACTCTGACCTCTGACAATAGGGTAAGAGAGGAACCGCACCAAGAATGACCTACCCCTGGCCTTCTATGTTTGCTGCATAAAGGTGCTGGACTGCGGTAGCAAGTAGAGGCTGAAATACACCCTCTCTCTGATCCACCAGGATGGAATCACATCTGTCCACTCAAATGGGGTGCACTTTCCTTTGCACAAAGGTGCTGGAAACTTACCAAGGCATGTGTTCTGCAAGACTGCCTCTTTCCAGAGGAGGAACCTCTTTCTGATTTGCAGAAACATCTTTCTGATTTGTAGAGTAGAGGCAGCCTTGGCAGGAAGATAGGTATTTCCCATGGACCAGATGTGGACCTTATGGAAGAAAAAGCTTGGAGTATTCTAAAAGAAATTTTCCCAAGAAAGCCACCTAGAGAGGAGGCAGGACTCCAAGAAATGACCTGGGCTAGTTGAATCATCAGCTTTTTGGGGAGCTGTGAATGGCCAACAAGAAAAATGATTGCCCATGCTAAGGGATATTCAGGTAAGAAATCTCCAGTAATGGTACAGTCTCTAAATAATCAGTGAAAGCCCAATATAAGAGAAAGAATCAGCCAAACTAAGAGTCATCAATATTGAACCATGACAGCACCATGACCTTGTACCTTTACGCTTCTGCTTCCACCTGACCCAAATCCAAAAGTGTCAACTGGAATAGGAGAAGGAGAAGTACAGTTGGAGAAATAAAGAGAACGCAGACCATTCCTTTCTTCCTCACTGTAGGATTTCAGAGCTGGGGGCAGCCAAGAATTTGGGATACTGGAGCAGTATTAATTTCAGTATTTTAGGGATTGCTTGAGAATAGACATTTTAATTATGGAAATGAGACTTTTGATGATTAATAATAACCAGGAGAAATTTTTATTCCTAAAAGTCACCAAAAAAAGTACAGGCACTGTCTGAATGTCATCCAAGTAGCAGAGGAAGAACTGGCTCCACAGAACAGGTTGGGAGGGACAGTGACTGGAAGGAAGAATAAATCTGCTGGTTACACTCGTGGAGTTTCACACAATAGGTACACACACATACATACACACACACTTCATATAAAAGTCACAAAGGCAAAGGTTTCATTTCAAAATTACAAATTCCCATCATTAGATTGCCTCTCAACAGAATGTGCTGCCTCAAAAATATAGCTCCCTCCCCATCAGTGGAGCCTGAGAAGACAATGCCAGGGACCATTGTTCCCTGAGGATGGTTTCATCTCTATTTCTATGGCTCAGTGAGAGTCCATACTAATTAGAGAGATACAGGGAAGAGATAACTGAGAAAAAATATGAATTTTCGGATTAATGATGGTGATTTTTATTTTTGAAACCAGGGAGACTTTCAAGATGCCCAAATGCCCAGCTGTCTCTTTCTTTCCTGGGCTCCCTTCCAGGCATAGATCGACTCTCCTTAGATTAGGGTGTGGTCACTCAGTGCAGAGTAACAGTCCCAAGTTACAATGCATAATCAAACTTGTGGATAATTGAGATGTGGCCCCAACTTGTGACAAATCAATGAATTCAATTACATGAATATTTTTAAATAGCTACTCTTACTAGCTGCTATGCTGGCCAAAATAATTTCAGAATTTGGTTGAGACTACATGGCCTAGTTTCCTGGGAATGTAGAATCAGACAGAGCCATGCAGGGATTGGATCTGTTTGCTGCTAACCACTTCATTCAAGCTTTTTGCCTGATCAGATTCGTTTTCTAGGATTGAACTGTGGGAGACAATTTCCCTTTAACCTAAAGTTCCTAAACTGGACAAAAGGGGGAAAGGAATTTTGAGTGGGTGCATGGAGAGGGAGCTTATAAAGCAGAGAAATGAAGACAGACATGCATGATTCAATTCTGGTAAGTGACTTCCCTGATCAAACTGAGCACGTGCATCCAAAAATCTTTATGTCTGATCTGCTGTAATCCTGCCAGTAGGTCTAGAACTGTCCATTTAAACAGGATACCAAAGACTTTGGTCAGAGGCCCAAAATAAATTAGACCACGATGAGCTAGGAGTTCATTTATTCAATTGCATTCACTCAATGTACATTCATTGGGCACTTTGGCAGGTGCTGTGGGAGTTACTGCAGACAAATTCATGAGTAAAACAGATACAAACCTTCCTGTGAGAGAGCTCACAGTACAGCCAAGAACACAAGAACACAGCCATCAAACAAGGAATCAAAAGTGTGATAACAAGGGCAACAAGGAATTATGACACCAAGCATCACCTAAAAACTGGAATGTTCCAAACCCGTAACAATACTGGGCACAGATGTGATGGGGCGGGGGGGACAATGAGCCATTCTCCTATGCACTAGCCTGTTTGGACCAGTTTGGCCAGCCTATGGCAAGGTAATACAGCATTAGTGTGAAGGTTTATAAAGTGTGGTTCACTCCATTACCACATATTTTATTTTATCAAGGCAAGTTTAGGGAACCATTACAATATATGAGATATCTGAAAGCCTTCTGTTCCTCCCCTAGAAACCATTGTCGCTGCAAATGCTCATTCATTTTGTAGAGGAGTGAAGTCAGAGGAATAAGCGCCCTTTGCTATCCCTGTGCTGTATTGCATGAGTCAGCTCGGGCTGCTGTAACAAAATGCCACAGACTAAACGACTTGAAGACATTTATTTTCTCACAGTTCTGTTCCAAGACGAAGGTGCTAGCATGGTTGGATGGTTGGTTTCTGGTGAGGGCTCTTTTCCTGCCTTACAGATGGCTGTCTTCTCATAGCCACATAGTGGAGAGGGAGACAGGTCTCTATCTATCTATATCTATCGATCTATCTCTCTATCTATCTATCTATCTATCTATCTATCTTTTTTCTGGTTTCTCTTCCTTTTCTTATAAGGGCACCAGCCCTATCCAGATTAGGGCCCCACCCTGATGACCTCATTTAACCCTTATCACCTCCTCACAGGTACTTTTTCCAAATAAAGTCACACTGGAGGTGAAGGCTTCAACCTACAAAATGTGAGGGGACACAGTTCAGCCCATAGCATGTATTAAAGAAGACCAAAAATACCCAGCCTATAATTTTCTGAAAATGAACCTGGACAGGCAAACACTCATCAAAACCAAAAGAAACAAATATCTCTTCCTTGCCCTGAGACACAGTCAGGGAAACTGCTCTAGCAATCTATTTGTGACAGCAAAAATAGAAGTCCTTGGAGACCAAATTCAAAGTGTGTTTAAATGCTCTAGCTTTATTAAAAACAATGTCTTTGTGATGGCAGCATGAAGTGCAGGCAGAAGTGGGCATAGTATCTCCATGGGAACTCTCTTCCTGGTCCATCCCTGAGGAGACTTACCAGATCTCACTGCAAAACCCTGGTATAATAGTCCACCCCTACCTCCTGCATTATCACCAGTGAGCTGTGAGTGACAACAGACCCTTTGTTTAATAGCAAGAGAAGAAACTGAAGACATCTTCTTTTAAGCATGATCAGTGTATGAAAAACATTGCATTTCCCTGTGAGGCTGGAGTCATTAATGAGAGTAGTGAACTGGGTAATAGGCACAATTTGAAAGAAGATGTGTTGTCAACCTCTCCATAAGTGCTGTAAAGCCACTCTAAGAGCTTTGGTGACTGGCCAAAGCTGGTGTGCACTAGGCTGGCAATATACAAAGCCACAGAAAGATTAAGAAACACTCAAAAACTGTGATAGTGATTAATCTGCATAGAAACAATATAGCATTTGGAGGTCAAATAACTTATCAAGCATGCTTTTTAAAAAGTTTCTTTTTAAAAAAAGAATGTGATATATAACTATAACAATCAAAAGCAAAGAAGAAAGAAATTACTTCCAACTCACAATTACAACAAATCAATTCAGTATCTCCTTTTCTCCTTGTCCATTTGAACAAGTAAATGTCATATAACCGGGTACAGGAAAAAAAAAAAACACACCAAGTTTTGGGACTGGTAAAGGACATCTGTGTACTGTAAAATAAGGTAATAAAGAATTATGGCAGTGGAAGCATGAAGCTAAAGGCATGAAAAGCTATTCTAGCTTAGTGGAACCATGTGGAAGACTAACTTCAACTTCTTATAAACCTTGAGAAATTACTGCCAGGCAAGCATCTCTGTCCCCAGTCGCTACTGTGCTTATGACAGTGCGTAAGAACCTACTGGAAGGCCAGCTGGCTCACCATCTGTCCCTGGGTCACCATGATGCTTCTGCCACTTCAATAGGACTTTACCAGGCTTCAATTGGCTCATGTTGCACAGCGACACCAAATAGTGACAAGAGAAACAACAGCAGCATAAATCGTGATGCTCTTTGGATGAGTAGATTTCCTGGTTTTGTGTGTTTTGTTTTTTTTTTTCCCATGGGCTTATTACCAATAAGTATTGCTCTCTGGACTAGATAAACATATTTAAGATTTTTGAAGGTACTTTAAGGATTGACACCCAAGAGGGGAGAAAGATGTTCCTGGGATAAAATATATGGGGAAGGGGAGGGGGATAATAAAGATGTTGATTTCTTTTTATTAAACAGGGGAGTACGAAGAAGAAAGATAGAATACTCACAAGCTCTCTGCCCATATAACACTTAATGCCATTTTAACAATTAAGAATTTTATATGTATATGATTAGAACCTTCAAACCATACAGGAAAGTAGAAAATGAAAATCGTTCACTTTACCCCTCTGCTCTGCAAGTGCATTTAATCAAGGAAAATGGGGAAATTCTGTTAATCTGAGTTTTCCCAGAAGCAAGACACCAAGCTGATGTGCAAGAAATTTACCGGGGGAAGCACCTGTGAGAGAAAGTGGGTGGAGAGTTGAGAGAAACTGGGGGAGTCACCAAACCTGATGCAGCTCTGACCTGAGGGAAGGAGGCATAGAAAGAGAGAAGGTTGGTGAAAAGCATCTTGAACTTGTGGACAGTTTTAAGGAAATTATAGCAAGACCATGGAGGAATCCTAAGTCAAAAATCACCTGTCTAAAAGTCCCCTGTCTCTGAGGAACAGGTTTGCCCCAGTATTCCTGCCCTGCTCAGTCGCCGGCTGGGAGCAGCTGGGGAGTGGGAAGCGTGGCCTCTGCCTCAATGCAGAAGCCGGGTTCACACCACAGCAGTTGGGGTTCCCAGTCAATTATGCTCTCTGCAGCCAAGACTCGAGAGAGTACTTTCTCTTGGCCATCCTGTTAAGCACTTTTTGGGTGTGATTTTCCCCATAATTTTTAATAAATCTAACTTCAGTCAATCATCAATTTTTAATTGTTTATGAAAATGATCCCATTCTATAAACAGCTATGCACTTTGCTAATTTAAAATGATCTATCTTGATCTTTTCCCATGGTTTCATACAGAAATAACTAACTATTTTTATTACTATTTGCCTAGTTGTAGTATAGTTTTTAACTCATCACTTATTGATAATACTTCCTTTTAACCCAGATTTTGCTATTATAAAATTTGTGTAATGAAAAAAATTCTCCAATTCCAAGGTGATAATTTATAATCTTATTGATAGGATGTAATAATGGTATTACTGAGTGTCACTGTTGGGTTCCTGAAGACTCTAAGACAAAAATTAGCATGCAGGAGGTTTATTAAGGAGAACTTATAGAGTCAACATCTGTGGAAGGGAGGGAAAGGAAGCAGGGCTGGGCAGAAGGAGAGATTGAGCTGTGGCACATTGTCAGTGATCCTATAGGGAACTCTAAACTCAGATGGCCCTTTAGAGATGTCCCAAGTTGGAGCAAGGGGACCTTCATACGCCCCCAGTTGCCTAACCATCAGACACGGTGTTTTGTGGGAAGAGGCCATGACCTGGGACTAGGCAACTCCCTTCAGCTGAGGAATTGTCCAGGTGGGCTGATAACTGGGAGCTATTGTCAGTTCTCCTGGTACCTGGAGAAACAATTCATTCTCCACTGAAGGGGGTTCTGGGCAGCATAGCACAAACTCCATCACATCAAATTTATGTGTATGCAATTTTTTTGATACATGTTGCACAATTCCTCTCCAGAAAATTCTTATCATAAGGAAATGAGTGCCTGTTTTTCCACATCCTTGGCAAATCAGTATATTATCATCATGCTTTCAGTTTTGTTAGTCCAGATTAGAACTTCAGTGTCATCACCATCTTTATTTGAAACATTTTAAAAATTATGAATGATATTGAGTTTATTCATATTAGACAGTTATTTTTCCCTTTCCTGTAAACTTCCAGTTCAGATCATTTCTATAGGGTCATTAGTCTTTTCCTAATTGATTTGTGAAAACTCTATGTAAAAGAAGGAAAATTGACTTTGCTACCATTAAGTGTTGTGATTATGTTTCTCACTTTATTTGTGGTCTTTTTTGCCATTGTAAAAAATCTTAATTTTTGTATGTAGTAAGTACATCTTTTCTTCATGAGTTATTTAATTTTGTGCCTATAGAAGTTACATATATAATTACACATGCTTCCATCTTGAAATCTCATGTTTCTTTTGATTTTTAAAATTTTTTATAGTAAATAAAATACATAGAAAAATGTATAAGACATAAAACTGTATGTACATCCACTTGTCTATTTAATAAGTATCACAAACCAAACATGACCAAAATGGAACCCTTGTTCCATGTCTTCCTCCCACCACCACCAAAATACCCGGTTCCTCGTCCATTCTTCCCTTTTTTGGTAAGGGAAGAATGGATAACACACCGCTTATCATAGTGCAAGTCATCCCTGATGGCTCCCCTTCATCCCCGCATCTGATCCTTCACCTACCCTGTACCACTACCTCACAATCACAGCCCAGTCAGTATATCTCTATGGTTAACTCCTGCCCCAACCCACCATCTCTTTCCTGGAAAACTTCGAAACCTTCCTGACTGGCAACCCAGGCTCTTTTGCCTGTCTACCATCCCTCGTCAGTAGTGTGCTGGTAAATGTTTAATTGGGGAGGAATACTTTGACTTCTAACATTTGCCAACATCCACTGTATAAATACTCCCACCATGGCTGATTTCAAGGATGACCATGTTAAACAGAGGGCTTGCAAATTTCCTAAAAGTTTAACAATGGACTCTTGAAGTCTGTGAGGCCACTTGCAGCATCACACGCAGAGGGATCTTTCCAAAATGTGAGCCAGATCACGTCATTGCCTTCCCGTGTCTTTCTAGTATACTTAGGATATGAATACAGGATAGGGATTTATCAACTTTTATTTCTCCATACAAACTTTTCATCCATGTCATGATTTGTATTAAAATAAAATATAAAATAGACCCAAATTATAATTACAAATTATTTTCCACACATATGTATTCTCTTCAGACTAATTTTGAAATTAAAATCATATTTGTAATTTTTAATCTTAATTCTATTTTAACTGACTTTACTTCTTACCAAATTTTTATACCAATACTCTGTCTTCCTAAATTTTCCCTATTGATCCTCTCCCAATCAAATATTTTTCATTGATGCATTACCATTTCACAGCTCATTTTTGAGTGGTATATGGTATGTATTCTATTTACCTGCCCCCTCTGTCTTCACCCAAGTCTAAGAATCTTTCTGTCTCTCTTACACATGAACAGCTACATAGCTGGGTAGAAAATCTTGGGTTTGATGGAGAGGTACCTATTATTGCTAGAGAAGAGAAGAGTGCGTTCTGGTGATCTTGTAGAATATATTCTCTTTGTTCTAGAATGGGTGGGAAGATAACCACCCATTTTTCTAGGTGGCATGAATTATAGATCTTGCCTTTCAATTCCAGGAATAGGCAGTATACAGTTGATGGAAAATCCCCTATTGTCTTTTTGAGATAGAAACTATGCAGCAGGAGTCACTAGTGTGTTTGTTAGTTCAGTTCCACAGACCTAATTATAAGCGGATATCCCTACTGCAGTAAGTTGACTGTTGTTCTTAGTTGGAATAGTGTTGCACATTTTGTTCTCTTTATTTCTTGGGTGTTTAAGAGTGTTTCATTTAGAATTTTAGACACATTATACCAATGATTACTAACCTGGTACTATTTTGTAAGACATAGTTTTAACAATCTTTGAATCTTGGTTGTCTAGTAGACTATTGAAAGCTTCACCTCCACCCCCAAGCTTGCAGAGGATGAGAATGGCACCTAGAGTCTTAGCCCCAAGCCAATTGTGAAAATGAGCACCTACTAGCTGAAGGATAAAACTGGGAGTGTTTATTGGTCAATCCAAACCAGAATCTTTGAGTTTGAGTCAAAAGTTAGATGCTAAGACAGAGTAAAAATAAACTAATAAGATCACAGGGCTCTTATGTGTTCATGGGAAATTGGGATATAAACTGAAAGGGAAACTAGATTTTAAAAAGACCAAGTTAGAAACAAATAAATCCTGGATAATCTAGAATTATCAGCACAAAAGTAACTGGAGCATCCTCATCCTACCATCCTTATTTTATAAATGTCCAGTAAGTAGTATTTTCAGGTGCAGAGTTAGAGAGAAATGCCTGGCCTCTAT
This sequence comes from Lepilemur ruficaudatus, assembly GCA_963574885.1. Classification (NCBI taxonomy): domain Eukaryota; kingdom Metazoa; phylum Chordata; class Mammalia; order Primates; family Lepilemuridae; genus Lepilemur; species Lepilemur ruficaudatus. Next base: position 36,544 of record CAUYRT010050172.1, read on the forward strand.
GGCAGTGTTTCAGTATCTTCACTCAAGTTTTCAAAAAGTAGACCCTAATATGAATGTGCAAGTGATTTATTAAGAAAGTGGTGCCTCCTGTATTATCCTGGATAGAGCTAGAACCCATTTTACTAAGTGAGGTATCCCAAGCATGGAAAATGTCCTCACCATCAAATTGGTATTAACTAATCAACACTTAAGTGTACATATAGTAACAATGTTCATGGGATCTCAGGCAGATGGGAGGGGGGAGGAAGGAATGGATATATATACACGTAATGGGTGCAGTGTGCACCGTCTGGGGGATGGACACGTTTGAAGCTCTGATTCAGGTGGGGCAAAGACAATACACATAAACTAAACATTTGTACTCCTGTAATATACTGAAATAAAAAAGAATTTAAAGAAAAGAGGTGCCAAGAGAGATCAGTGAGGATATGGAGTAAAAGGACAGGGAAAGAAGCCAAAAAATAGTATAATTTTGGGTAATTTCCAGACCCAACCTGATTTCACAGGAAGATCTTAACATAAATGACTTCACAGGGTTGGTCCCATCTCAAAGCAAGGACTGTCACAGCTGCCCTCAGTCAGCCGCTGGCTGCAGGCTGCCATTGAAGGGTTATAAACTCCCAGACACTTCCAGCTCTATCTTGGGAAAGCTGTTCCAGTGGCCCAAGGACAACATTGGAACAAGGGTGTAGGTGCAAGTACTTATAAATAAAGCAGTCAGGGATTGGGGAGCAGGTATAGATAGGGTACAACTAACAGGAATCTGTACGTATCCACTGTACTTCATAAGTGTAGTTGAATGTATGATGGCTGACCAACTGGAAAAGCATCAGGACTTCAGGCAGCACACAGTGTGGTTAACAGGGAGCACAAAATCAGTCCTGCATGGGCCTGGCTCTTCTAGTTGTTACAGTTTAGCTGGAAGTCTGGGTGTAGTGTGTAAGAAGAGCATTAGACAATTTCAGCTCAGTCTCTAACTAATGGATAAGTTGACAACAAAAAGAAATGGGGTGTTGGAATTGCATTTTTTGACCATCTATTATATGTCAAATTGCATTTAAGAAAACTCTTTCTGTGTGTTTTGTAATTTAATATTAATAACCTGCAAATTATATTATTTTTATCCCCATTTAGTAAATAAGGGAACAAAAGCTGAAAAGATGAGTGATTTGTCCAACCTTACAATGTAAGTGGCTAAAATTGTCTTCAAACTAGGTTACTTGACACAAGCCCGTGTTCTTCTAATATACCATGCAGAACATCAGAGACTGTTTGAAAAAATACTCCTTATCCTCCCACAGCAAGAAAAAAAAGTCTTTCTGTTTAAGAGCTCTCCAGAACTGATTGGTCTAAAACTTCAGAGTAGAACAGGTAAAAGAAAATGTATAGAAAGGAATTTATAGATAAGTGAATTATGGAATTGTAGTTGAACAGAAAGCTGGGAGAAAGGAAAACCAATATCACTAAGAAAATAGTTCAGGAATAAGGAAAAGCTTTTCAACGCTTTCCCCTAGTAAATGAACACGTGAAATGAGCACCCAGATTTTTGAGTACTTGGAACTCAACCAAAGCCCTGAACTTTCTGAAGTTCAAGCACTGCTAATGATTAGTTGGGCTAATAAATACGAGGTCTGGGTTATCACACTCCCACTATGTGTGGAAGAAAAATCAATAACATCAGCTTCATATTAAACGAAAGCCCTTTGCCTCGCAAATAGCCTGAGGGCCAACGTGTTTATGAACTGGAAGTGTGAACTTAATGTCCATCAAGGAATCATCAGACTCAAGATATTCCTGAAACATCCCACATTGTTTACTGCTAAATATATTCTATCTACATCATTAACAAAAAAGTATACCAGCAACTATTTAGCAACCCTTTGTGTAGGAATAGTTCAGAACCATGTGTCCCTTATGTTTAGACTGCATAGTTGATGAATTTCACATGGGCATATTTGAGCTCATCAAACATCATTATTGAGCACCTACTATGTGCTCGGTTCTGTACTAAGTGCTATGAGAGAGAGAGACAGTAAGATGCAAAACCATCAGAGACTTATGATATAATTGGGAAGATCAGTGTAAATGTCAAATATCTTGGGTTTTTCCAAAATAGGTCTAATTTCAAGCATTTTACCCCAAAAAACTGTCCTCATTTTTGGTTCAGAATACATAGGCAACATAGAAATTATTTATATATATGTACACATACACATAAATGAAAAATACCTAAGTATTCGAGCTGTACAATGTATGTTAAGTGACAAATGGACATACCTGTTAAATACCTCTTGAATCTATCCATTTCTCTCCATCTCGGTTGCCAGAATTCAGCCCTGGTCATCATCAGTTGTTTTACCTGGATTACAGTAATACACGTTTTTCTTATCTTCCCCCCTTAAAAGACCTTCAAACCATTATTTTTTCTATTCTGCAGAAAGATCATCTAAGAATGACAGTCTTTGCTGAAAAGACTTCCCTTTCCCTTTGGGATAAAGTTTGAACTTCACAGCATATTTTAAAAACCCATCCAAGATCCCAGCCCCTATCTCCCTCTTCAGGCTTACCTGGTGACGGCCTACCTTTCTCCACATACTCTCTGGTCTTTCTGAGCTCTTCCGGCTCTTTCATCACTGTTCTATCCATCATGTCTTAGTACTTATTGTTCCCTCTAACTTCCATGCCTCCCTTCTCTCCTCTTGCCACAACACATGTTTTCAGATAACACAGAAGTTTTCTTGATAATTTTCACTCATCTGTGCAATCTCATCTTGAAAGTTGCTTACTCAGGAAGGCTTTCCCTGTTTTCTATGCTACATTAAACTACCTGCAATGCACCTCCATAATACCTGCCCGTTCCCCTGTGGAAACAATCACCATGCTTTATTTTTATTATTGTTGATACTCTGTTTTCTCTCCATGAGGGTAAGAATCATATCTCTCTTGCTCAGCATTATAATAACCAGCATGGTACATGGCACATTTTAGGAACTAATTCATTAAAGTGCTAACAAGGGTAGAGGATATAGCATTGGGTGGGCACCACCTTTTGGGTGCCTTAGTACATTATAGCTGAAAGCCTGTCCTGAACACGTGACTACATCACTGCATTTTAGGGTAGCTGGGCAAGATTTTAGGTGTAACAAAGGGTTTCAGCTATAAGAAAATTACATATGAACATGAAAACCGTGGGCCACTTATTCCAGGTTATTGGTGGGTGTGTGTATCATTTGAATGAATAAATGATTAAATGCATGAGCTCTGGATGCAGAGTGCTGCTTGCAGAATGGCAAGAAATCCAGGGCCATGGTGAAATATTCAGAGGAGTAAGACAGACCTCTAGGAAAGAGGTCCAAGCATCTTTGTTCTGTGTTCTTTCCATTAGCATCTTACCAACCGGAACACTCCTGTATCCCCTACCCAGTCATCTCCTCATTGTTCACCAATAGGCATGGAATATCTAGTCAAACCCATGATTATTCAGCCTTAAGAATTTGAAAACATGATTCGTACCAACTGTGGTAGGACTGAAGCGGCTGCTATACTTTGCTGAAGACTTGTAAAAACAGGTTTTTCTCTGGGAGTCCCATTGACTGAACTGACTGTGATATCACCATTGCTGGAAGAGAAAGAAAAATGGGACATGAAGTCTTCAGGGAACTGAGAATGAGGACACACAAACATTCAAAATAAAAGTTTCCTCTTAAACACTTTTAGTTATGTCTTGATGGAGTGAATCATGTGTTAATTTATTTTTTAAATGAGAGACGGAAATTGACCCCAGACATCAAGTGTTTAAGGGTTAAATAAAGGGCTCGTTATTGAATTATAAAGCTTACTTGATTATAAAAATCTATACAACTTTAGGCCTTCAAGTGCAAACAGAGAAAACAGTGCTTCTCTCAGTATTCATACAGTATGTCTATTTGCAGATGCTAAAGTGAATTTGACATGATGGTAAGTAGTTCAAACAATCTATATTGCTGGGAGGTTTTTCTCACAAGAGATTGATTTTCTAGCACCATCAGCGCAAGACCAGAAATACCTTCCTCTTTTATTTACCATCCTGCAGGCCCTGGATGTGGTGTTTCACATTGCCTGCTGATATGAAGCAAACTTGTAGATATTTAACTGCAAAAGTTAAAGAATTATTTTGTTTTTCATTATGAAATGACTTAAGACTCGTTTTGCTAAATATGCTCATTAAGAAAAGTTTGCACAGCCAGTAGAATAATAGCTGAGATAACTGTATTATATAATAATATCAATGAAAGTCCATTCAGGAAGACAGTACGTCCCAACTAGAATTTGAGTAAAGGGACTTTAGTACAGGGAACTAGTTCCTGAAGAGAAGGGAGGCCCAGAAGGAAGGACTTCTGGTGAGACAAGTGACAGAATAATAACGGCAGAAGCCCCCTCCCACTCCTAGGGCTAGAGAGACAAAAGGAGGAAATGTGGCTACCAGATGATAAGTTGAGGCCACTCAGTGAGCACAGGAACCACAGCAAGTGCTACTCAGAGGGAACTTCAATCATGAAAGAGATGGCAGCCACCTGCAGCATAGAAAGAGAGGTCCACATGCCCAGCTCCTCCCTTCCTCCAGTGTCCCACCTCTGTCTTACGCTAGCTGATCTCAGGGGAAAGCCAGTTGATTATGGAGCCTGGCCAATCCTGTTGGCATGGCCCAGTCATTCCTAATGCGCAGCTGAGTGGAGAAATAGTGGGGGATGGGTCTGAGAGCAAACAAGCAGATGACGTGCACACCATACAAGAAGATCTGCACACACAAATGAGAAGACAGTGTCATGCTGGGAGTTCAAATTCAGGCCCAAGGTAGGATGGCTAAGGGGGGCTGTCCATAAATCCACATGAACACTTGAAGTCAGGCCACTGATTGCATTGTCATTTTGGCTTTTCCCTGAGACTGGAGCAGTATTCTGAACAACAGCTAAGGAGTTAGCCCCTAATGAAAAAAAGAGAGGGAAAAATATAAGGTGGCTGAGAGTAGGAGGAGAGACCCCTACCAAATGGCCCAGGGGCTCCAAAAGTAACTCTAGTATATTCAGAAAACCAGATATATTAAAAAGAAAACTATCCACTAAAGTCTTTTAACTAGAGAAGCAACATGGATAGAGCTGTGTTTTAGAAGGATCAATCTGGTGGTGTGAACCTTTGGAAGGAAAGAGAGACAGGGGTTGTCCAGTGATAGCGGCTCCAGGATTTGTTCTTTCGAGGGTACATCCTGCTCCAGCTACTCAGACAAGAGAACACAAATCTCTTGGTGGTAGTGGTGGTGGAAAGTCCCAGCTGGGATATAATTCCTTCTTTCCCTAAAACTGGCCCCATATCAAGTCCACTTCTAAAACGATCAGACTGGATGGATCCAGTGGGCCCTTGTCACTCAATCCCGGAACCATCACACACTCTGGGGGTGGTTCCACGTAACAGGAAGCAGTCCTCTGCGTACCAGTCTCTGCTATCTCTGTCTCATTAGCTCTCCTATAGATAGATGTAAGTCTTACCCTGAATGGCATCTTAGTAAAAGGGAAAAAGTAAGAGTACCTCAAACTTCCATCTTGGAATATAACTTGGATTTACACCTGAAGGCAAACTGTCTTGGAGTTCAGCCCCTAACTCTGCTCTTGAAGCTGGATGATATTTATCTTGTTTATATTAGTATGAATTTAAGAAAAAATGTGTTTTTTTCTCTCTAAGGTGTTTGTATAAAAGCTTTGTATCCAATTATGGCATGATGAATTTATTTTCTGAGAAATTTTAGGATTAGGAAGGAGGAATATTTTTTGACGCAAAGGCTTTTAACATTTAAGACTAGCTTCTTCCACAATTCCTAGGATGAAATTGCAGACCACTTACTGACTTAGATTTTGTATTCTCAGCTGACATTGTAACAATATTATATTCATTCACTAAACTTTAATTCCCCACTTTAACTTCACAGTATAAAGAAAAATGCAAACATATATTCAAAGAAAAACTTATTTTTTTTTCTTGAAGACTGACTTTTTTTTATAACCTTGAAAACTTCAAACAATTTGCTGTCAGGGGATGAAGAACTTTGGTGGAAGTGGCCGATTTACTGCAAGCTGCTGCAGGCTTTTATGATGGCTCTGAATTCATTTCAGATAGTGTAAAAGGAAGAGAAAACCAAAAAAGGGGATGAATTTAAATAATAAGTTTAATGATCTTTTATGGTATCCCCAGGTTTGGGGCAATCATCTTGTAGAACTGATTGTGTTTTTTAATGAACACCAACCTGCACAAAGGAAGGCATAGATCAGACAGGCTTATTTTCATGATGGAGGTAGTTTCCAGGGCTATTGGAAGCCACACCGCTCTGAGGTTCTCAGCATGTTTCATGTAGCCATCCTATCCCTCCATTGAACGACTCCTTCTAATGATAATACAGTCAAAATGTTCCGCAAACATTTCTGGGAGGGAAGGCTGGGTGAAGGAACTCACGTAGGTACAGATAAAGGTATTACTCATTGTTAATAGTACCCTACATTATAGAGGAATATAATTTATTTGCTTTGCTCCTAAGACATCTGTCCATATGGGACTCTATATTTGGACCAATTTCAAGGCGATTAAAACCTTTTTCTCTTTCTTCTTTTATGTGTCTTACTCTCTTTCTTCCTTTCTCACCGTTTCTTTATTTCCTCTTTTTCCTATATACTTGTCCTTATTCTAAAACATGTGTAAAGTAGATTCATAAATACTTAATATAGTCCATCATATAGTACATATTATTTCAATGTTAATATATTTTAAAGAGTAGACGATGTATTAAAACAAAACAAAACAAAAAAAAGAGAGTAAGAAACAAGAAATAAAAGTAAATATGTGAACTGTATATTCCAAAATGTGCATTTGCTAAAAGAGGCTTATGAATTTGACTCTGGATTTTTTAGACATCTGTACAAAGAAGAAATCAAAAGCAGTTCTGAATAAACAGAAAAATGCAAAAGCACAAAAAGAAATTTCTCTCATGGACTCTTATAAGGAGGATGTGGAGTTGGGTAATGAAAACACCATTCTCACAACAGCTAGAGGAACAAGGGCCATTGAATTGTCTGTGATGAAATCATCCATCCATCTAGGCCAGGCGCATAACACCAAAGACTTAATCTGAAAAGAGCAATTCTATAGGGATATTTAAACTCATTAGGAGTATTAGTTTTAACTCGAATTAAGCAGAAAAAACTTTCCAAGACCCAGATTAGTACATGATCCTAGAAGTTGTTTTATAAAATGAATAGTAAATAGTAAGAAAGTAAAAGATGAATGGTGACAAGATCACCTCTTTCTTCAATTATCAAATATGTTCATATAAGTCCTCAAAATTTGAATGTGTCATAATTGCATACCAAGGATTTCAATGCTTTTGCAGACTGTTTATTTTCAGAGAGACATAATATCACACTTTGTAATTAAAATTTAGGTGCTTTCATTGGTTTAAGTGGATACACTTGGCTTCCTTCAGTTTTAGAGGGTCATGCTTACATATTAAAAATAAATGTGTACTTATTTCAGTAGAACTGTCAGGTATATGCTAGATGTATTATCTGTTTCTCATCTGTTTCATTCATCTCAGTGAATATTGAGAACACAAATGAGAGCCAAAATAATTTATAAATATCACCATCTAAGGGAAGATCCACTCATTCATTTTGTCTGTTGCAATGAAATTGCTGCCTTTCCAAGTATTAACATCTTTAAATTACATTGAGTTTCTACATAAAATGTGACATCTCAGTTAAGAAAGCAAATAGTATTAATTATATGAAAGTAATATTTGCAAACTATTATGTAACACTTACTATATGCTAGACACAGTCCTAAAAGATTTATATATATTAACTGTTTTAGTTCTCACCACAGCCTGTGAGGCAGGTATTATTATGTTGTGCATTTTACAGATGCAGAACTGAACCACAAAGTGGCAATAAATTGCCCAATGTCACATAGCTGGTAAGAGCAAAACTGGTATATATGGAAGGATGTCTGATGCTATATAGTATGCTATATAGTATGTACTATATAGTATGCTCATAACTATTGTTATTATTTATTTATAAAGCAAAATTTGTCAAAATATTTCTGTCCAATGGCAGTGCTAATATTTAACTATGACAAAAACTATATAATCATAAAATATTCCAACTGATTTTTATAAGTATTTTAAATAATGCAACCAAATTAGCATTATCCTTTTTCCAATGTTATTATTGAGAGGCTTTTCAAAAATAATTAATCCATAGCTGGTTTATTGTATACAACCTAGTTACTTTTAGCTATATATGATTTTATTTTATAAAAAACCCATTTGACACACTTTAATACCAATGCCATTATTAACCTTTTTTTCAAATTATTTTTGTTTATGGCTATTTTCAAAAACTTAATCCAGCTTCTAAAAAGCAAGGTTGGTCATAACCAATGCCACCCAAAATAACAATTTCATGTTTCATTCATCAGATATTAACTTAGCTATTGGGATGTGATGACCACCATGAGGGTGCTGGAGATATGAATAATGAATAATGACTTTCCCAAGTCATTATGTGATTATCACCTCCCTGCCTTCAAAGAGGTCATATTTTCTTGGTCTCAGTAGGCCTAGGTGATTACCATCTATAGTGTAAATGATATAAAAGAAATCAGTGGAGCCATTGTGGAGCTATTAGCTTAAATTGAGGAACAGAACAAGAATATCAGGAAAGGCTCCCCAGACAAGATATTGCCAGAGCTGAATTTTGAATGATACCTAGAAATGATGCAGGGAAAACAGCTCACTTATCAGAATACCACATATGCAAGAGGCATGGAGGCAAAAGATAGCTTGATGTTTTCAAGGGAAACTTGAAGTGTTAGGACATGGGACAGAGAGTGCTGAGAGTGATGATGATAGGGAAGTAGACACTGGCCATATCTCAGAGGGCCTCATGTGAAAAGTTTCAGCTTCTGAACACCGGAGAGGGTGAGAACTACCCTCTTTGTAGACGCAATCCAACAAGAAGTGGTGAGAGTGATTCTGAAGGCACTTCAAAAGGAGCTACAAAGAACGCTTGGAGAAATGGCAGTCCTATTGACACAAGCGTGGAGCCTCCCTGACGAGTACTTTTAAGAACGTGGAGCTCATTTAGAAGTGTGTTCAGACATTTTTGCATGTGTGGCGAGGACAGTTTTCCAAACTATAGTCCTTGAATAGAAAATTTACTCCTTGGAATGTGCGAGATACTTATCACCATAGAGATTGCTTTCTCTGAACCCTTCAAGAAAAGAGCTACTTCTCCCTGATAGTCCCTTTATAAGCTCTTCTGTCTCTTAAGAAGATATGTAGAGCCCCAAAGTTTGGTAGAGAGAGAGAGATGTTCTCTTTTATATCCGTCCAGAATTCTGTTGAGTGGCACCTGAGATTTACCCCAGTGCAATGACAAGAAGCGAATGAAATTGACTTCCGCCCCACCCCACAGGACTGTTCCAGTCAACCTGCAGCAGAAAGCTACACTGCCAATTTACTCAGTTACTGAGATCCCTTGCTTCCCAGAGCTGGAGCTCCTCCAGCAGCTTGGGAGACTCATTAACATTCACATCTTTCCCAGCCTCATTATCTCGCCCAGATGTTTCTGTGACTGCCCCTTTAAAGCATCTCCGTCTATATTTTATTTACATTTGTTCAGCAATATTGACGCTTAATGAATAAATGCACTAAACTGTCAGTACTGGAGACTAATTAAATCTATGTATGAGCCTGAGAAGCTGATTGAAAAATTTGCAAGTAACTAAACTGGGTTTAAATAAACACTTTAGTGTAGTGCTTTAATTACACTTTAGTTTGTAATGTAATTTTTGGCTGTTTAAACTATGATTTAGGCTGAGCTAATTACAAATGATTTTCTACTCTGTAATTAATAAAAACAAAATTGTAATTAGACAGCTGCTCTGGATCAGGGCGACAGTTTGTATGTGCTGGCTCATGATGGTTGATCTGGCAGAGGCACAAGAAGAGCACCTGGGGATTGGGGCAGCCTGCACTTCTCCTAGGTTCATTACTAAAGAACAAGACCAGTGTGTGTAGGTGAGTTTCAGGGTCCCAGCCGATGCTGGGGAAAGGCATCTCTTATTCTTTGTAGACCAAATGTCACCACACATTCTCAGTCTTGATATCCCACTTTTGATAAAGCACTGATGATACCAAGTCTCCTTTAATTCTTCACTGTAGATTCCAATTTGCCCACCTTTCCTTTGAGTCAGAGATTAAATCAAGCGATATCAGTGTGTCAATTAATAAGCCAATTAATAACCATCATAATAATGATTACCATATCTTAGATATTTTTCTGGTTATATTTGCAGCGCAACAAATCAGCCCAAACTTCAGGTCATAAGACAACAATCGTTTCGTTATGGTACAAGATTCTGTAGGCTAAGAATCTGGACTGGGCACAGTGTCCATGGTTTGTCTCTGCTTCATAATGTCTGGAGCCTCCGCTGAGAAGACTAGAATGGCCGATGCAGGCAGGGGCTGGAATCACTCTGAGGCATTTTTACTCAGCACCTACACATGGCTTCTCCACGTGGCCAGAGCTTCCTCAAGGTATGGCAGCCTCAGGGTAGTTGGACTTCCTACCTGGTAGCTCAGGAATCTCATGAGTGTGTTCCAGAAAATAATGAAGAAACTGCACTGCCTTTCATGACCTAGCCTTGGAAGTCACGTAGCATCACATCTGCCATGCTCTATTGGTGAAGTAGTCACAAGCACATTCAGATGCAAGGGGCAATGTAGCAAGATGGATGAGTAGCAAGGGGCTGTAGGCTAAATATTTGTGTCGCTCCGCAAATTCATCTGTTAAATCCTAGTGCCCAGTATGACGGTGTTAGAAAGTGGGAACTTTCGGAGGTGATTAGGTCATGAGGGTGAAGCCATCATGAATGGGATTGGTGTCCTGGTAAAGAGACCTAAGAAAGCTCCCTGGCTTCTTTCACCATGTGAGCACACAGAGAAAAGATAGTCACCTATGAACCTGGAAGTGGGCCCTCACCAGACACTGAATCTGTAAGGTTTTAGACTTCCCAGTCTCCAGAACCGTGAGAAATAAATAACGCAGTCTATGGCAATTTGTTACAGCAGCCCAAACAAACCAAAACACAAGGTCACATTGTCAAAGATCATGTGAGATCAAGGATGCTGCAGCCATCTTTGAAAAATGCCCCCACACAGATTTGCAGAGTTTATAATTTTTGAAGTGAATTTGTTACATAATTGACTATTTAAAGCAAAACAGGCATAGGCGGACAGTAAATACTGCTTCTATTTCACAAACTGTAGCCTGTGAAAGAGAAATAATTAGGCTTTTTGGTATGTGGCAAAAGTTGGATAAGAACTATAATCCAAAGATACGAAAGACTTATACAAGGAGAATTACGAAACATCAATCTTGTTTTTTATTGCTTCGGTCTTTTGTGTCATGCTTAGAAAGGCCTTCCCCACCGTAATATCATGTTTAAAATAGGCCCATAATTTCTCCTGTTACTTGTACAGTTTCTTTTTTAAACAGATATAAATAATGTCAAGAACACTGTAGAAATGACATTTTTCCCCAAACGGTTACATATTGGACATGTATTCACTAATACATTTTTCCCCCCACTGATTCAAAATGCTGATTTCTCATATGCTAGATCCCTAAATGTAGTGAGGCCTGAGACTGGACATTTTGTTCTTAACCATCTACTTCTCAGCCTGCACCACAGTGTTGTGATTTCAGCAATTTTATGATACATTTTAACATCTGGTAAAGCAATGTTCCTTCTTAATATTTTTTTCAGAATTCTTCTGGCTGTTCTTGAATGCTTATTCTTCAAAGTGAAATTTAGAATCATTTTGTCAAGTTCCTCACCACCTTCTCCATAAAAAATGGGAATTTTGATTGATCTTGCAATGCAGAGAGAGTAAATTTAAACACAGTTGACCTTTTAATGAAAAAAAGAAGAGTAGTTTTTCTAAGTTATAAAGTTTCCGTTTATTAAAATCTTTTGCCATGTTCTCAAATCTGTCAAAGAAAAATCATGTAGAATGTTATAATTGTATTCATCTAGTTCCTGAATATTTCTTAAGACTATTTTTCTAGATGTTCTTTAATTGCAAATGGAATACTTTCTCTTTATGTTTTCTATATAAGAACATGTTATATCAGAAAGCTACTGATTTTATTTTACAACAATCTACTTTAATAGCCTTATTTTCTTGAAATTTTCTTGTCTGCAAGATATATAATTTTTCAATATTTTCAAAGATTAGTTGATTTAAAATAGTTCAGGAAACAACTGAGTGATTCGTATTATTTATAATTGAAAAAGTAACTGCTGATTTAAAACCCACACACATCCCAACACAAATATATGACAAGAATCCCTGGATTGGGACATTTCTTCTAGCATTTAGATATTAGCAAAAGCAAGGACTTCAGTATTTTTGCAAATCACTCACTGTTTCCAGAGCTCTTCCCCTGCAGCACTATTTTGTTTCTCTAATGAGAGCATGGACTTCTCTTAGAGGGGTTATTCCAAGCAATCACTCTTTTTTTTAGTGATTCTCAAAAATCAAATGTTGTAATTTAAAAATCAGAAAAGGGAAAACATCTCATCTGATACTTCTATTACATTTTCTTTTATCAGATTCATTGCATATGATTAACAATGCACATAAACTTGGCTCTGTGATTTTGTGTTTAGATAATGATTGAAATCCATTAAACTATCCTTTCATGGTTGATGTGCTGTCAGCTGAACATCCAGCAGATTCTTTTTATAGAAATATGATTTGATCTCCAATGTCCTGGAACATGTTTTTCCAGCTATTTGGCTTCAAGCTTATGCTAATTACCAGGCATTATCTCACAACTTCTGTGGCACATAGGAACATTAAAATTCTACCACCCCTAGAAGCTTTTATTGAGGATTAACCAATGGAATTCCTAGAGCATTCCCTGCAGGTACTACTCAAGTGATAGGACTTTTTAACCCTTTGCTATACAAAATTTTGTTTTCCATGTGTCTTATATTTGCCCATACCTCTTACAAGTTCCTTGGGAGGAGTAAGGAAGAATTAATATTTTGGGGCTCTAAGTGTTAATACCAGCCTGGTCTAATTGCTGTGAATACATTTTCTCATGGTAAATATTAGTGCTTATTGACAGTTTATCTCCTAAGATACCTAGTTCAGTACCCAGTAAATAAGAGACGCTTGTTACTTATGTGACTGGTCAGAGTATTTCTTTCTTAAATAATTTCCATCTAAGTGAAACAATAGTTTATTTATTCTTACTTTAAGTTGCCAAATTAATGATAAAAATTCATTGTTTATCAAAATATGTAAGGAATTTGGTGAGTCTTTTTTCTCTAAGAATTACAAAAAGTCAATAGGTTTTTATTGGTGTTATATTTTCTCAAAGAAATTCCCTGTGTTACCATAGAGGCTTGCTGAAGATATAGAAGATCCATTTTTCCTTTTACAGCAGTTCTTTTGGCCAACAATTACTTAATAGCATTAGTCACTCCTTCTGCTTTTTCCTAATTCTGCTAATGAGACAAGTTTGTATTTAAACCCCAAAAGTGTAGATCAAAGTCCTTCCTGTGTACCCGAAATGAAACCAGTAACAGCAACCATTTATTGAGTGATTATTATGTGTCAGGTACTGAGTTAAGTGCCCTACTTGTGTAATTTCATTTAATTATCATGACAGCCCATTAGGCTGATACTATGATTATCCTCATTTTAATGATGAGAAAACTAAGGCTGAGAGGAGTGAAGTCAGAATGCAAAGCCTGAACTACTCCTGTTCATTTGCACATACAATGAAAAGAACCTAAGAACTGTAGGAGTGAATAATCCACCTTTCGGATGAACTTTATAAGAAAAATGCCAACCAAACCAATGTTAAAATTTTAAAATGTTTAAAATTCTATAAAGAACTTTTAGTCCATTTGATGCTGTATATATTTACATTTTATAAAATTAATTAGCTGCTTTGAAAATCATGTACATAGACAAGTTATTTCAGCTTAATTATTCTATATAATCCTGACATGCACTCACCATGACCAAGTTTTCAGACCGCCCCAAAGGCTTTCCCAGACTCTCCTAAGTGCTCTGTGAGGCCCCACGTGGTCTGGGCCGGTCGCCGTGGCAGATACAGCCGTGCTCCTCCATATGCAACGTGCTCCCTCTCACTCCCAGGCGGCTAGACTGGGGACACGTGACATGTTTGGGTCATAGAACTAGGTATGTGTTAAATTTCAATTGAACCTCCCAATAAGGAAGGTGTTCTGTGTTTTCTTAGATTCTGAATTTGTCTCTAGCATCCATTCATCACAGGGTCGATTATAAGAACTATGTTTTCTTTTCTGTATTCTCCACGCTCTGGTTCCAGGGCCTTACAGACCCCAGGAGAGACCACCCTGCACTGGAACAGCCAATTCTGAGAGACAGCTAGGAACGCCAGGAGCACAGTGCTCACCTGCAGACCAACCAGCTCCAAGTCCACACCCGACCTCCTCATCTGACTCCCACACGCACACTAGGGTTTCCCTCGCCCTGCGTCCTCCGGGTTTCCAGGCGGCTGGGGATCACCCTGGCAGCCCAAAGCCCACTGCAGTTATTCAAACTGTCCGGTCCTAGCCTGTTGACTCTGCCCTGCCTTCCTTTTCCCACGGAAAACCCACGAAGGGCTCTGGCTGAGCCTGTCCTTCCATCCTGCCTTCTGCCTCCTGCCGGACGCTGCTGCTCTCCCCCCGCCCCGCGTGGCGCGTGGGGACTGCCCTCTGCCCGGCGTTGATAGCAAGCGACTTCCCAAGCCTCGCTCTTGTCTCCTCTCGTGGCTGCACCGACTTCACAGTACCACGGCCAACTTGTACGTTCCTAGAATAGTTACTGTTCTTTAACCTCGCTTGAGAGATGATGAAACTGAGGCAGAGAGAGTTTAAACAACTTGCCGAGATAACATGATGAGCCAAGATTCTAAGCTGCGCAAGTCCCTCCGGATAAAACAAAAGCAGGGCTTTGTCTTCCTCCTCCCCATGTCTCTCCCCTGCCTCTGCTGTGCCTGAAATAGCACCTACCTGACTTTATGGTTTTCTTTTGCATTCAACTGATGCGCTACAAGGCTACCTGGGTATTTTTTGCAGTGCTGTCGAAAGGCAATAGCCATAGATTCTGGTACTTGAATTGGCGGTCTGCTTCGCTATCACAAATCCTGGTTTTATTTTAAATTTTATCAAGGCTATTTCCAGCCTTTAGATATCTAAAAACCTTTCTATTCCATTGTCTTCTGGTCACAAACAGCCCTCAGTATTCTTGCCCAGCTCTGACACAAATCTAGTCCCATTAGTTCTGACGTGCATGGGGAAGGAAGAGGGAGATTATCCGTGACGTATATTCACAAGGACAGGCACAGAGGCATTTGAGAGCAAGAGAGCTGTTCTTTTTCTCTAGCCTGCACCATATTAAAGACACCTCTACATCAAAGCGTCAGTTTTTCCACCACCACCAAAGCTCCCAGGATTTCCACTACACCCAAGTAAGCTAATCTAGATTACTCAGTCATGATCTAATGATATAAAACCAGACATTATATTCCCAAGCTTTTGTAAATAAGAAACCAGGGCAGAAGTGATCAGTGGCATATTAGGTTAGCTCCCCAGTGAAGCAGATCCCAGCATGATCTCAAGGCCTCTAACAGCCCTCTGACCTGCACGATTAGACCTTAGGTTAACTCATTCTCCCAAGGAGCTTTTGGAAAAAGAGTAGATACTTCCACAAAATTCTTAGGCAGGAATTAACACGTTTGCCCTAAATCAAGACCAAAAGTGGGGAAAAAAGGTTCTGGCTAATTGATGTAGCATCGTTTATAGACTCCAGTTTTGCCTTGTGTATATTCAGCTTTAATGTTAATAAGAAAAAGTATATTTCTACTAAATATTTGCCACTACAAGTAGAAAGATAAGAAAATCTGTTAGGGAAAATTGCCAATGCCCTACTCTTATGCTTCCAAGAAAGGGGCTTCTAGAATAACACTTCCTCCGACTTCCCAACGTACCCGCTGTGTTTTCCAAACAAGCAGAGACACAGACGACGAGGGAGATTATTGATAGCGTAAGTGTAGCTCAGCCCTTCTATACTCGCTCTATCAGATTTGCAGAGGACAGAGGGCCCTCATTAGAGAATAGAGAGCTTGCAAAAAATATTTTGGGGGCCCCCAAAGAAGGGCGGACTAACAAAAATCTTTACAGAGCTCTGGATTCAGACCCAGTTCTCTGTATTGCATCACCTCTTCTTGCATTGCCGCTGGCCTTCTCTAGAACCTAAACTTCCTGTCGCAAACACACCTGGGTCAGGAGTGTTTTATTCCTTCTCGAGGCACCTTCTCCTCTGTCTGAATGACTGGGGTTTAGCAGAGATGGGGCAGGGCCTCTCACTCTGGATTCTTTACATTATTCTGGTAGATCATCCCGAAGCATTTGCTTAGGAGAAAACAGAAACACTCAAATTTCCCACTATTAAGGAAACATCCAAGCTACGTATTCAAATCTAGCCTCAGCAGACGATCATCAGATCCTGACCTACCCAACTCTGCCGATTCCTCAACTAGTTTCAAACTCAGAGAGGATTTTTGGGGCAGGAGGGAGGATCCTCCACCTCTTCAAACTTCAGCAAAGTCCTGTCAAAGGTAACCTAAAAAGCCATAAAGTATTTAATACCTACCTTGTGTGCTAAAAAGAAAAAAAAAAAACTCATCAAACCCAAGTGTCTCTACATCTTCCCACATCCAGAGTTTACTTCCTGATACTATCCGGTAGAGCTACATGACTTTCTTCTACCTGAATTTCACTTCATTGGCAAACTCACAGAATCTCAGAACTGAAAATAACATTATGGACTAGTGAGTAGATCACAAAGCGAGTTGTTCACAGAGCTGAAACTAGAACCCACATCTTCCCATTCCCAACTGGGTTCTTTTTCCATCATACTGGACTTCCTCCTAATGCCTTTTGATGTTCTTCTGTGTGTGTCTTCATTCCCTTTTCAACATATGAAAGATGTTTTGTGGTGGAAGTAGATTACGTGATAATCATAAAATATCAGACATGATGTTAAAATTAGAGAAAACAAATATTAGCCATCTTTTTATTTTATTGATAAGGCAGCTGAGGGCTATCGATGGCTCAGCAAGCCTGAATGCTCCTGGGTCTTAGCTCATTGTACTTTCCTACACAGAAATGCCCATCGTGGCTGGACGCAGTGGCTCGTGCCTGTAATCCTATCACTCTGGGAGGCTGAGGCAGGTGGACTGTTTGAGCTCAGGAGTTCGAGACCAGCCTGAGCAAGAGCGAGACCCCGTCTCTACTAAAAATAGAAAAATTGGCTGGGCATGGTGGTGTGTGCCTGTAGTCCCAGCTACTTGGGAGGCTGAGTCAGGAGGATCTCTTGAGCCCAGGAGTTGGAGGTTGCTGTGAGCTAGTCTGACGCCATGGCACTCCAGCCCAGGCAACAGAGTGAGACTCTGTCTCGGGAAAAAAAAAAGAAGAAGAAATTACCATCGAAATCACTGCAAGCCCAAGCTAAAGCATTGTTTCTTTCTGACTGACCAGTCACAAAGAAAATAGATCTTTAACCTCCTAACGCATAAGCAGTGCATTAGTATAATTGTCACACAACGCTCTACAGAAACCATTTTATTGATTGATTTAAATTGGCTTCTTCCTAAAATTCACCACGTACCTTTTAGGGAATAAAATTCTCCATCATAGCATAGACAACATTTAGAGCACCAACCCGGCCCTTAGGTGGAAAACAATTCAATGATGGATGCTGATGAAAACCATTAGTTGTGCAAAACCATATTAAGCTGTTTCAGTAACAAGACAGGAGCTGTTTAATGAAGCGTGTCTCAACAATAAATAACAACAAGGGTAGATTTATGACTTGTGTGCTCTACTGGAAATTTGTCACACATCTCAGAGCCCTGGAAATTAAAATCTGGAATATTTATCAGTATAAAGTAAAATGGGAGAAAATGTTTAAAAGAGATCAAACTGCATTTTAGTCATAATTTTTAAGAATAGATTCATTTCTAATGCAAATATAGGAACTGAATGAGCCACATGTATTATATATTTCCTCGGTGTCTCTGCTGAATAAAAACGTGAGTTCTGAGACTCTTGCACAGTGGTAACACTTTAGGAAGGATTGACTCTGGGGAATGAAGTTTATTATTTTCACAGAAAATTCTGGAATGAAGGACTGACCAAAGAATTGCCACAGTGTCTCTATCCCAGGCTTGAGGGCTCTGATACGGTTCGAATGTTTGTCTCCCCACAAAATTCACATGCTTAAATCCTCATCTCCAAGGTGACAGTATCTGGGAGTATTAGGTCATGCAAGAAAAGCCCTCATGAATGGATCAGTGCCCTTATAAAAGGGACCTCAGGGAGCCGGCCAGCCCCTTCCACCATGTGAGGACACAGCGAGAAGGTGCAGTCTATGAACATGGAAATGGGCCATCATCAGACACAAGATCTACCAGCAATCTGATCTTGGAGTTCCCAGCCTCCAAGATTGGGAGAAATAAATTTCTGTTGTTTACAAGGCAAACAGTGTATGACATTTTGTTACAGTAGCCCAAATAAAGCAAGAAAGACTCTGTCTTCAGAAGGAAAGACTCAAAGAACTCGTAATTTGTAACAAGACCGCCACAAAGTAACACAGGTCAGCTCCCAAGGGATGAATCCCAGAGGGGACCGATCATTGATGCTGCTTCTTCCCTCTAAAGTGTGAGTCGCTCACCTAGACAACGCTCCTCATAAGAAAGAACGGCAGACTCTTCACCACTGCATGCCCAGAAAGATCTGGACAAAGGTGTCGCTTTATCGCCACATCCTCTCTCCCCGCCCTCTGACCTTGTCGTTTTCTGATGAGCTTCCCTGTTGACTCTCTAATTTTCTTACTTTTCCACCTTCTAGCTCTTCCAAATTTTCTCTCAAAATAAGCTCTGGGAGGGGGAGAACATCAAATCAGAAGGCACAGAATTTAGAAAGTCAGAGAGTGGACAATGGCAGATTGCATCATTCCTGACCACCCAGAGCAAAATTAGTGTTCCCTCCTAACATCATCCACCCTTGACTCTTCTCCATGGACAGATGCAAGCTTATCTGTCAGAGTAGAGAAGTGAGGGCTCTAGCCCTCTATTCTGTCTTCTTTCTCCTCCTAGCATCTCCCTGGGCACGCTGTCTCTCTAGTACATTCGGAGGGCAGTTGAACACTTGCGTTCCAGGTTATAGGTCAAATTTGGTAACTTTTTCCCATCAAGTCCAACTATTCTGAGACTTGCCTTCCCCATTACATAGACTTCTTTCAAAGCCAATCAGAAATCAAATGTGTGAAATTTGAACTAAGGAAATGCTTCAAGATTGCAAAAGAAATACTTGGTTAACACTTATTCTAAAAATAACAAAAGAGATGCAGTTTGGATAGTCACGTCTTCATAAAGTTTGCTGTTTTGCTATCCGTCAGGCAGATATGTGTGACTGTAAACTGTCAGAATTTCACCAGTGTTTTTGGAATCAGCCTCATTCCTTAATCACTCTCCAACGTGCCAGGAGGCTGGTGCCATGCTACAGGTAGCCAGTGAAATAAAGCCATGCGCGTTTATAGGAAGAATACAAATATCCTTCTGTTTGCACTTCCTCACTGGCCTTTTTCTGATTTTAAAAAGAGACCATAAAAAGGCTCATTCTCACAAATGCCTTGGGACACGAAAACACTTGAAAGAACTTCAAATCTCATATTATGCTACGATGAATATGTACTAAAAGCCCACAACAGAAGAAAATAAGATTTATGTTTTGTTTCCAACTTTTTACTTAAAGTATGGTCTATATAGTTTCCTGAATAATGCACAACTGAAAATCTTCCTTAGCCTGAATTCTCAGTTAATTTAGGAGACAGAAACAGGACAGAAATAAGAAAGAGGTTTGATTATTCTGACTGCCTATTATGATTTTTGTACATTACAATTTAATTGTATCTTCACAATAAATAGCCGCTAGTTATCTCAGCCTGGATAGCTGCTCATCCTTCTGCCTCACAAAGGTTTGGTTTATATTGGGGGGAAAATGAAACTTATATGTGGGCATCTTATGGGGATGAGGTCAGAATTCTGCTTCCCAGAAGCATATTTTCTCTTTATTATTATATTTGAGCAAAAATATATCTCACCATTTTTCTTCCCTTCAGAACTATACAAGATGTATAAGTCCCAATGTTTAGTGAATTGAAGATAAGTAATATTCAACTCAATACGACTCAGATTGCACACAGCCAGTTCTCACTGCCACTCACACTAACTTCTACTCTCTTGCCTAGTCCACCTGTGCATCTGTGACAAAATACTTGAGACCAGGTAGTATTTCTTACTGCAGTTCCTACAGGCTGGGAAGTCCAAAATCATGGTGCAGCACCGATGTCTGATGAGGGCCTTCTTGTTGTGTTCTCATATGTGGCTGCAGGAGCAAACTTCACCTAAACTATCAACACAGTTTTGCCATCTTAACGGTAGCTGGTTTATGCCAGCAGCAAAGAAGCCTGGAGAGTGAGCAGTGATGAAATCCCAAAAGGCATTTTCCACAGCTTGTTGATAATTGAATATTTTTCCTTGCAAGAAGTGGTCCAAAGCCTGGAAGAAGTGGTAGTCAGTTGGTGCAAGGACTGGTGAATATGGTGGATGACACAGAGTTTCCAGGTCCCGCCTCTGTAGTTTGGGCAGTGTTGTCTGTGTGACATGTGGCTGAGTGTTGTCTTGCAAGAGGATCAGCCTGTCTCTAGTGACCAATCTTAGCTGCTTAATCGCAAGCATCCTCATCATTTCATCCAACTGGTTGTAGTAGACATCCACTGTCATCAATTGACCAGGTTTCATGAAGCTGTCGTGGATAATACCAGTGTTGGACCACCAGACACCATTAGCTTTTTTTGATGAATATTTGGTTTTGGACTATGTTTTGCTATTTCATCTTTATCCAACCATTGTGCCAAATGCTTGTGATTGTCAAAAAGAATCCATTGTTCATCATATGTAACAATACGGTGTAGAAATGGTTCGCCTTTATGTCATGACATCAAAGAAAGGCAAGCTTCAAGATGATTTCTCTTCTGACACTCATTTAATTCATGCGGAACCCATCTATCCAACTTCTTTACCTTGATGATTTGTTTCAAATGGTCCAATATTGTTGGGATAGTAATATCAAACCTTGCTGCTAATTCACTCACAGGTTGAGATGGATTCGCTTCCTCCATAGCTTTCAGCTCATTATCCACCTTGATCTCAGGTCACCCACATGGTTCATTTTCAAGATTAAAATCACCAGAATGGAACTTCTCAAACCATGGACATACTCTGCGTTCATTAGCCACATCCTTCCCAAATACTTTGTTGATATTTCAAGCCATCTGCACTGTATTGGTTTTATAAACCACAAATATTTCCATATTCAAAAATAAGACAAATTTTTGACTTATCCATGGTTTCACAAAAGACTGGGCCAAAAAAAAAAAACTTTGAAAGATAATCACAAGCCAAAACATGTGTTTGCAAGACTGAGGATGTGCCTTCACAATAAAAATAAAACAAGTAGTGTCAGTAGGAAGTGTCATGGGTAGCAACTGTTAATACTTAAGGAAATGGAACATTTCATACTTAATAATCTAAGGTTAAAGGAAATACTGGGAGACACTCTAATAAAACTTAAGAAAAAGTCATCGTTCCCTTCCATTGAGCTGGGAGGACACTAGAAATGTTCCAGTCCCACCCCTTCACGTGACTGGCAAGGAGACAGGTGCACAGCACCTGGCTTGGTAAGTGCAGAGCTGAAATGAGAACCTGACATCCGACCTCATTCAGACCTGACTAACACACACACACCTTGGTTTAACTTGAATTTCCTCCTGTGGTTTGATAAAAGTGAAAGTACTTGTGGCCTAATTTTATAAGAAACCACTGAAAATTGTTATGGAAAACTGGTTTAACAAAATGATTTAATTCTAGGGGAAGAGGGAAGAATGCCCCAAAGGCACCGAACTGACACACAGCTGGGCACATTCATGGGACATCTGAGTCCAGGAGGAAAAAAAATAAACACACTCTGTTTAATCGTGAGAAAAACCTATATTGACAGAGTGGGAGGAGGATGAATAACAGTAATTGCTACTCTGGGTCTCTCACCCGAGGTACAATAGGACTGGTCTTTCAAGTATAAAGAAAGGGACTAGACAAGCTAAAACTGCACACAGCACGTTTTCTTGTTATGTGTACACAAACACACACACGCACGCACACACATGTCATGGCCTCACACCCTGCTCAACCCACATCAGCTCCTGGTCTTGGTCCACATTCCAAGAGCTCATGCGGGCTGTCGGCAGAAGAGAAAGGCAGAGGGCTGGCAGGGGTACAACTCAGCGTTTCTCAGCTGCTCTGGTCCAGCTGATAGGAGGGAGCTGCTTGCCTGGATACCAGCTGAGAGCAAGCTGAGTGCCCGCCCGGAGTCCTTCTCTTCAGCATTGATTCTGGATTTCATGGTCCCTTTACCAGTCCGAGGAGCAGCCTTTATCTCGAGCTCCCACTCTCACCGTTCAGTGAAACCTGTGTCCATACATCACTGGTGTTTGTCAAAACTGATGGCTTTTGTTTTCTTCCTTCATCCTCCTACTAACGTGACTCTCCAGCAGATTTGGCACTGCTGACTTTAGGGAGAGTTCTGAAGTTAAATTAGGCCTGAAAGGATGGGTAGAATCTATCCGTAGCACATTCCAGAGGCAAAAACAACACAGATAGCTCTTTCTATGGACGCCAGATAGTCACGTTGTCACCATCAGTTTTTCCATACTGAACTGCCGTCTGAGCAATAGCATTCTGTCAAGTCGTGGATTTGTGGAATGTGTATTTTTTCTACTTGACATTACATTTAAATACATACAACTACACATTTTTGAAGTTCATTCATGTACCACCAAAAAAAAAAAAAAAGCATCTCACAGAAGTATCAACTTTCAGAAATGCTGGATTAATCAAATTAAAGCACCCTATGGAATGTGCATTACAGACTTTTCAGGGAAATAGAACAAAATGATTTTAAACGATGTTCACTGAAAGGCTTGGGCCAGACCAGGGAGACATTTGATATGGCAAAAAAACAAGCAGCAATGAAAGGTGGGGAATAGACTGGGAGCAGCGCATAGGAGGAACTTGCCTGCCAGGGTAAACTGGGTACGTTGAGGCAGAGGGCTGGATCTGAGAAGTCCAGAAATTCAGACACACAGTAACCATGTCAGAAAGTAAGAGCTTTGACTAAACTGATAGACTCAAGGTAGTGAGAAAGGATGCAGAGTTATATTATAGTAGGAAAAATACCCAGGAACGGCAGAGGAAAAGGAAGCTGGTGGAGAAAAAGTCAAAGACAACTGCAGATTTTCAAGCACGGGTGACTGCTAATGCCATTAGCAGGTGACACGGGACGTTTGAGACACAGCCTTCAAATGAAAACGTCCAATAAGCAAAAGAGCTTTTAGGAGAGGACAGAACTGACTATATTGATTTAGGAGCCATCAGCAGAGATTTGACAGATAAACTCATGGAATGGACACACACTCCGAGATAAAAAGCCAGAAAAACAACGCACAGTTCTGTTTGGGAATCTATGTCGAACTGAGAAGAAGGTCATTTATCAGTACCAAAACATCTACTCTCGAGCAGGTTCCTCAAGCTTGGCAGGACGTTAGGAAGAACGAGGCACTTAAAGAACTAGCAGGGTCTCAGTGAGAAAGCGAGTGGGCCGGTCGGTGAGTGCGTGGGTCTGCCTCTCTCCACTCGCGGAGACAGACCCAATTTGTTCTGCAACAAAGGGCTGCTCTCGTGAAACCGCTCCCTGCCCGGGGCTACTCTGTCGTGTTGGCACTGCTGGTGGTTTTTCCAAGAAAACAGTCAGAAGACAGGGCTCATCGTCGAGACTTGACACTTTCATGTGTCTGGTCATTCTTCAGCCAAGAGCACTCCGAGAACCGAGCGAGGGCAGACTCCCGCCCAGACGTCTTTGGTGCCAAAACCCGGGATTCTGACAGTACCACAGTTTTAAGGCAATGACTGATTAGCCTTACAAACTGCTTTGTTCTTTTGTAAGAGGAGATGATAATTTATGTTTTAGGTATGATGAATTTGAGATTTAGTGGGGGTACTTAGGTGGGCCCTGGCAGTTAGGAAACGTAACCTTATTATTTGACAAGAGAACTTGGGAGAGGATGAGAAATGGTTAGACTCAATAAAGGATATACTAGGCAGGTTGTTCCGGGACCTGCTCATAACTGCATATTTGCCTTGGAGTGACTTATGTATGCAATGGTGGCACCCAGGCTGACACTCAAAGGAGTACAGTTAACTGTGACAAAAATTCTACGTTGAAGGCCGGGCACAGTGGCTCACGCCTGTAATCCTAGCACTCTGGGAGGCCAAGACTGGAGGATCGCTCAAGGTCAGGAGTTCAAGACCAGCCTGAGCAAGAGTGAGACCCCATCTCTACTAAAAATAGAAAGAAATTAATTGGCCAACTAAAAATATATAGAAAAAATTAGCCGGGCATGGTGGCACATGCCTATAGTCCCAGCTACTCGGGAGGCTGAGACAGGAGGATCACTTGAACCCAGGAGCTGGAGGTTACTGTGAGCTAGGCCGATGCCACGGCACTCTAGCCCAGGCGACAGAGTGAGACTCTGTCTCAAAAAAAAAAAAATTCTACGTTGAAATCACGAACAAGTCAAGGATGCCCATACCAACACTTACACACAACACTGTCCTGGAGGTCCTCTCCAGTGGACATAAGATCAAGAGGAAAAATTACATAAAGGGAGGAAAAAACCTGTTATCATTTGTAGATGGCAACTTCAAAAACCCAAAAGACAAATTATTAGAATAAGATAGAATATTAAAACAAAAAATTGATTAAATTTTTATATACCAGTAATATGAAGTTAGAAAAGCAACATTTGTAATAATAAATAAAAACATAACATACCACAAAACAAAACAAACAAAAAAAATGACCAGGGTCTCAACCTCACCACAGGCCCATGAAACATGAATCTCTGAGACTATGTGGTATCAATATTTTTATCAGATTAAGATTCTGAGACGTATGGAAATATCTAGGCATAAAAAACTTTAATTCAGATCTCTTAATCCTATACGGCATGAATGGAAAAGGCAAAGTGACCCAATTTGCTAGAACATCTTCTGCGTGGAGATGGTGAGTGAGATGAAGCACACGAATATATTGACAGTGATGGTATGAGTAGGATTTCTAACGTTTTATCTGAACTTTCCAATTTTATGACAGCTATTTTTTTCATTTTATTCAGCATTTTAGTTGTTTCAGTTAAAGAGTCAGTTTGAATATCTAATTTGAATGACTTTTAATGAGAAAAAATGATATTTGTCTATGTGACTATTGCCAAATTTTCTTTCTCAATTGTCAATGCTTCTAAAATTGCAGGACTTAGTAAGAGATTTTTTTCTTTATATACATAGGTATTTGTTTTCTTCATGCTTATTTGGATATTATCCATACTGAATGCTTTCAGAGATTTTTAACTTAAGAAATCCTTTTACTCATTATTTGCTAAGTTTCAAAAATCAAATATAAAAGAAACTAACGAAAGTGTTTAAGCAATTTTTCAGATTCTTTTATTTTTTCTTGTTACGTCATAGTGGATAAAAAAGGAATAAACTTCCAAGAGAAGATGCCTATCCTAATTCAACTTTGTCCATGAAGGAGAATAACTGTGCCTCTATTTCTCCAATTGCCCCAAATAATGATACCTGATCTCCATCTGCAATATTTTCTCAGATGTGAATTTGAATGGGTGGAGGCAATCTATTAAAATGATCATATGTACAGATAAAGCTGTGATGTTGGAAAATTATTAATAATTAACCCATTCTCCTGCCTTCCCAAAACTTACCCCAGATAGCTAAAATCTTTCTTCCCCCTCCCCTAAAACTTTGGTTTTTTCTGGAAAACAATGATAATAATGCCTTACATTTGCATAAGGCATACTATATAATAGGATGAGGAAACTGAGTGCAAAAAAAGTTTAGTAAGTTAGGATTAGGATTTCTTGTTCTAAAGAAGAAATTAGTAGGACTTCTTAAATTGTAAATTAAGCAGAAAAGACAATCCACTAAGAAATCAAGATGTGGAAAATTTTATAAATCCTTGAATATCAAAAATAAGTTTCTTGGAAATCAAAATTTTCATATTATAAATTTGGGGTTTTTTTCTTTTTAATCCTCAGAAACACACCCTGTATTCCCGCCCTCTTCCCGGTTCCTATCTACAGAGCAAGTTGCATGCATCTTCCGAGCCCCTCATATTTGAGAACCGTGATTAGGTCCTCCAGTGTGTTCACTTTCTCACGCCAACACCTGACACAGTTACCTGTTCTCCACATGGACCTTCTTCCCCTCCTGATTACTCTCTCCTGAACTCCCAAGATGTCTACATCTTTCTCTGAACCTGTGTTCTACAGAAGTAAAAATGATACTTCAATGCAGTTCAACAAAAACTGAGACAATAAATATCGCCAGCTTCATGTTTTATGTTATACCTTTATTGATGCTAATTTTTTTTTTTTTTTTGAGATTGGGTCTGTCCAGGCTGCAGTGCAGTGTTGTGATTATATCTTATTATAACCTCAAACTCCTGGGCTCAAGCAATCCTCCTGCCTCAGCCTCCCATGTAGGTGGGACTACAGGCATGAGTGACTATACCCAGATAATTTTTTTTAGTTTTTTGTAGAGATGGGGTCTTGCTATATTGCCCAGGCTGGTCTCAAACTCCTGGCTTAAGTGATTCTCCTACCTCACCCTCCCAAAGTGCTGGGTTTACAGGCCTAAGCCACAATGCCCTGCCTAAGGCTAATTTCCTGTTGGATTTTTTTCACATCTGAGTCCTTTCTTGATTCATTGCCAATGCTTTCTATTAATAACCTCAATTCTCTCACAGGTGCTATAGCCAAGCCAATAATCTCATGCTTATTAATTTTGTTTCTTTTTACAAGAAGCTAGGTAACTTTAATGTCCCTTTAATTCACTGTCAGAGTGTCCTAGACATGACAAGAGAAAAGCACATAGCACCAGACCCTACACAAAATTCACTGAGAATGTATAATAGACTTCTTACGCACATAAGCCTTAATGTTCACCCTACATGAAGATTTTGGAATGTGTATATGATTACTTAAATTCCAAAGGGATATTTTCAAAATAATTCTTTTCATAGAGAATTTCTAAAATTATCATGGAGTATTCTCACAAAGTTACAAAACAAAGCCATATCCTCAGGAAATGTGTCCTTGATTATAAAGTTTGATCTTCATTTGATTGAGAAGGAGTAACTAGTATTTTTATCATGCCGAGAATTCAGAGTCCATAACTACCTTTACTACTTCTCATCAGGAGGCAAAATTCATACTGCATTTTACACGCAGGTAGAGATTTGGCAGGATGGATAGAAGAAGGGAAATTTCTGCAAGGAGGAGCGAAACCGTCGTGATCTAGAACAGCACCTTGAACCGTGTGAGTGAGTGGGCAGAAGCAGCCTGGGAGATTGCGAAGGAACAGGTTGCTTCACCAGAAAAGGATGGTCTGAGTTGAAATAGAGGTCAAAAGTAAACAAAAGATACAGTAAAAAGGAGGGGAAGTAGCAATTTGAGGTGAGAAAAGTGATAGTAATCAAAATGATGAAGTTACAGAATAGAGAGAGTGAGGAAGATACTGGAAGTAGGAAGAAGAGAGAATGATTTATAAGAAGAGTGGGACAAATCACAGAAAACTGGGAGAGCAGAATAGAACTATCAAGGGCATTGTCGCTAAGAATGCCTGTTTACTAGGAGAAGAATTTTTAATGCGCAGATGTTGTCTCATGTATAAAATTGACAATACGAAATTAAGAAATCTTTTATTTTCCAGAATTCAGGCTAGGTGAGCCAACGGAAAGGGCATCTATCAAGAAAAGCAGCAGGATTTCTCAACCTTGGAAGGATATTAGAATCATCTATAGAATTTTAAAAGATTTAAAATTTTCATATGGTTTCCTTTATGATTAATTTTATTTAACTTTGCTAGTGAAATTTTTTAAAAAGGAAAACATTAATGCTTTTAGTTAAAAGCTTAACTCAGAGCTATTATTAGATGTATGGAAAATCACTGCTAGTTTTATTAAATTTTTCTAGAGGGTTTGAACTTCAAGGCATCTTCCTTCTTTTGCAACTTCCTTATAAATTTCACTTTGAATTTTTTATATCACCACATAGCAAAATGCAGCCTCGGTATTTCTATACTGAATCAACACTGATTCCCAATTCAAATAATCTGCCCATTGAGAAAGGCATACAAATTTCAAGATCTACATGGCTAAACAGTCTCAGGTTTAAGTTTCCTACCATTATCTATAAACTGTAGAAAGAAAAATACTAATTTAAAATACTGAAAAGAAATTAGTGGTTTCTGGGAAAAGCATGACATTCAGAGAAAAAATAAGATGCTTTGCATGCAAATATTTCTGCTAAAATATAATTTTTTTTGCAATAGTCAATTTTATTTGCAAAACCAAATCTATTAATATGTAAATTACTTAGCACAGTCCCTGGCACATGCTAAATGCTCAGTACACATCCACTGTTGTTCTATTATTACTGTTGATGGAGCTTTCAGGATATCTGTCTATGAATCTAAATTCTCAGGTTTGACAGTCCTTTGGGCTGGGTTTCTTCAGGAAGGTTAAGTCTCCTGTTTTTGCTTTAGAGAAATAACCAGGATGACTGTGAGCCATTTTGCACAAACTGTGCCACTGTGCACACAGGTGAAATGAATTGTTCCTCAGAGTCAGTGGGCACTTAGAGCTCAGGAACTCTAGCAAGGCAAATGCTAAACCTAGATTCATTTCTGAAAAGACTAAGTGTCTGCAGAACTGTTCACAACAGTGAAAAAAGTGTTGAGAATCTGTTCCAGTCATCTTATTGCCAAGTAACAAACTTCCCAAACTTAGTGGTTTAAAGCAACAATACTTATTCTGCTCAGGAATCTTCAGTTGGGACAGAGCTTGGCAGGGACAGCTCTTCCTGTTCCATGCAGCATTAGCCTGGGATGGCTGGAAAGCTGGGGCCAGAAACATCTAGAGACGCCTTCTCTGCCGTGTTGGGAGATTGATGCCTGCTGTCGGCTGGGACCCCGGCTGGGGCTGCTGGCCAGAGCCCCTGCATGCGGCTTCTCTGTGTGTCTGCTTGACCTCACAGTGTGGCGGCCGAATTCCAGGAGCAAGTATTCCAAGAAAACAAGGCAGATTCATTTTAATAATTCAGCATTTTAATGATACCATAAATCACTTCTGCCACAATCAATTGGTCAAGGCAGTCATAAAGGTCCATACAGGTTCAAGGGGGGAAGACATAGAAAATTCAGCCCAGGTCTGTCCACCCAGGTTCAAGAGTGTCACAGTTACATTTTAAGAAGAACATGTGGGATGTGAGGTATTGTGGTGGCCACTTTCGGAAAATACAGTCTGCCATGATATGGGACACATAAATAGGCAAAAATTTTGGTTTATTTGCTTTTGTTATTTTTTTTATTATTTCAGGAAAATATGAGAGTACAAACATTTTGGTCACATTTTATATCTTTGCCTCTCCCTAGCAAGGGTTAGCGGTATGCCCCTCCCCTCCACAATGCTCACCGCGTCCCTCAGATGTGGATCTACCCACTAAACCCCTGATCCCTGGTGACGACCACCACCATGTGAGCGCCATAGTATTAATCAGTCAGTACCAATTTGACAGCGAGTACATGTGGAGCCCATTCTTCCAATCTTGTGTCACCTCACTTCGAATAATGGGCTCAAGCTCAATCCAGGATAACATAAGCGGTGCTAGCTCACTGTCGTTTTTTACAGTTGAGTAATATTCTATTGTATACATATAGAAAATGTTAATAATCCACTCATGAATTGACAGGCACTTGGGTTGTTTCCATGTCCTTGCAATAGTGAATTGTGCTGCCATAAACATTCTGGTGCAGATGCCTTTATTATAGAATATCTTATGCTCTTTTGGGTAGATGCCTAATAATGCTAGTGCTGGATCAAATGGTATTTCTATTTTTAGCTCTTTGAAGTATCTCCAAATTCTTTCCCACAAAGGTTGCACTATACCTAGAAAACCCCATGGATTCTTCCAAGAGACTCCTAGATTTGATAAATGAATTCAGTAAAGTTTCAGGTTACAAAATCAATATACACAAATCAGAGGCATTCATATATGCCAATAACAGTCAAGCTGAAACTCAAATCAAAAATGCAATACATTTTACTATAGCCCCAAAGAAAATTAAATGTCTGGGAATATATTTAATGAAGGATATGAAAGACTTATACAAGGAGAACTATGAAACGCTAAAAAAAGAAATTGTAGAAGATGTAAACAGATGGAAAAATCTACCTTGTTCATGGTAGAATCAATATCATTAAAATGTCAATATTACCTAAAGCAATCTACAGAATAAATGCAATCCCCATCAAAGTACCATCATCATTCTTTACATATCTAGGAAAGATAATTCTACAGTTTGTATGGAACCAGAAAAGACCTCATATAGCCAAAGCAATCTTAAGTAAAAGCAACAAACTGGGAAGCATCAGTCTTCCAGACTTCAAGCTGTACTATAAAGCAATAATAATTAAATCAGTCTGGGACTGGCACAAGAACAGAGGCATTGATCTTTGGAAAAGGACTGAGATTCCAGAGGTGAAACCATCTGCATATGGTAATCTAATCTTTGATAAAGAAGACAGAAATATACATTGGGGAAAAGAATCTCTTTTCAATAAATGGTTCTGGGAAAACTGGATAGCTACATGTAGAAGAGTGAAACTGGATCCCTACCTCTCACCTCTCACAAAAATCCACTCAAGATGATGGATAACAGACTTAAACCTAAGGCATGATACCTAAGGAATCCTAGAAGATTCCTTTGAGACACTGGCCTAGGAAAATAATTCTAGAAGA
>CAUYRT010050175.1:0-22128 GCA_963574885.1 Lepilemur ruficaudatus
ATTATTTTCTTTGAACCAAGTGCAATTTAAGTGTGAGCTATGGAGACCTTGGGAAAATGTAACATGCAGAAAATACATAAAATCACTGAGGAGTCAAAATGTTGCATGTCTAAGATTACATAATACATCATTAAAAAAAAACATAAAACAACTTAAGTGGTGTTAGGAAAATTGGGTATATATTAAAAAAATAAACACAGTTCAGTTCCTAGATCATATTTTAAAACAAATTCTCAAAGGAATAACAATATAAATAGGGAAATCTATAAAAGAGAAAGTATTAGAAAACATTTATTTTAGAGTCTCAGTTTGGAAAGGCCTTCCCAATCAAGATTCAAAATCCTGAGTCCAGGCCGGGCGCGGTGGCTTACGCCTGTAATCCTAGCACTCTGGGAGGCCGAGGTGGGCGGATCGCTCAAAGTCAGGAGTTGGAAACCAGCCTGAGCAAGAGCGAGACCCCGTCTCTACTATAAATAGAAAGAAATTAATTGGCCAACTAAAAATATATATAAAAAATTAGCCGGGCATGGTGGTGCATGCCTATGGTCCCAGCTACTCAGGAGGCTGAGGCAGGAGGATCGCTTGAGCCCAGGAGTTTGAAGTTGCTGTGAGCTAGGCTGACGCCATGGCACTCCTGCCGGGGCTACAGAGTGAGACTCTGTCTCGAAAATAAAATAAAATAAAATTAAAAAGATTTGCTCTGTGAAATTTGGATTCAGTCAAAAGGCCACACTTAAGGACCTAGAGCCTTAAGGCTGCAGGTTCCCCACCCTTGATTTAGGTCTTCTTAAATTTCTTTCACTAATGGTGTATACCTTTCAGAATATACTTTTTGTCCTTCTTTTGTTAAATTTATTCTTAAGTATTTTTTATACTATTATAAATGGACTTGTTTTCTTAATTTCGTGTTTGGATTGCTTATTGCTACTGTGTATAAATACAATTGACTTTTTTCTGTATTAATTGATCTTGTATCCTGCAATCTTGGTGACCTCATTCATTAGTTGTAATAGTTTTTTAGTGGATTACAAGATTTTCTATACAAAAGACCATGTTCTTTGTACATGTATCTCATGTACTAGAGATAGTTTTACTTTTTTCCATTATGAATGCCTTTTATTTCATCTTAGTGCCTAATTGCCCTGGCTAGAATCTCCGTATAATGTTTGCTGGAAATGGTGAATGTGGACATTCTTGTCTTGTTCCTAATCTTGGGAAAGGCATTTAGTTTTTCACCATTAAGAATGATTTTATCTGTGATTTTTTTTTTTGTGGATGTCTTTTATCAGGTTGAAGAAGTTCCTTTCTATTCGTAGTTTGTTGGGTGTTTTTGTCATAAAGGCAATTTTGTCAATGCACTTTCTGCATCTATTGAGATAATCATATGGGTTTTGTCTTTTATTCTACTGATGCTGTATATTACATCAATTGATTTTAGATGATAAACAACCTTGAACTCATGGGGTAAATTTCACTTGATCATTCAGTACAATCCTTTTTATATGTTGCTGGATTCATTTGATAGTATTTTGTTGAGGATTTTTTGAATCTATATTCACAAGAAATATTGGCCTGAAGTTTTCTGTTTTTGTGATAGTTTTGACTGGTATTGGTTTTGGTATCTGGGTAATATTGGTTTCATAGAATGAATCAGGAAGTATTCCCTCCTGCTCTATTTTTTTAAAAGGGGTGTGAAGGATTGGTATAAATATTTCTTAAAAATGTTTGATAGAATTGACCAATGAAGTCATTTAGACCTGGGCTTTTTCTGTGGATTTAAAAATTAATAATTCAACGTTTTTACTTGTTATAAGTTTATTTAGGTTTCCTTAAGTTTGAATCTTCCTAGGGCTCTGTTCATTTCGTCTGAGTTGTCTAATGGCAGATAGTTGTTCATAGTATTCCTTTGTATTTCTGTTGGTAATAATTTTGCCTCTTTCATTTCTAATTTTGCTAAAGTCTTCACTCTTTTTCTTGATCAGTTTAGCTAAAGCTTTGTCAATTTTGTTGATCTGTTCGAAGAACCAAATGTTAGTATCATTGATTTTTTCTTTTTCCTTTTTTTTTTTTTTTTACTTTCTATTCATTTGCATTCTAACCTTTATTATTGTATTCATTCTGCTTTATTTGGGATTAGTCTGCTTTATTTGGGGTTCGTTCCAATTTCTTGAGGTGGAAGGTTAGGTGGTTTATTTGAGATATTTTTTTCTTTTTAAATATAGTCTATTACAACTATATAATTTCCTCGTGATTCTTTGACCCATTTATTATTTAGAAGTATGCTATTTAATTTCCACACATTTGTAAATTTTTCAAATATCTTCCTGTTGATTTCTAATTTAATTCCATTGTGGTTGGAGATGATACTTCATATGATTTTAATCCTTTTAAATTTACTGAGACTTGTCTTATGGCCTAGGACATCCAGGTACACTTGAGAATAATGTGTATTCTGCTGTTATTGGGTACAGTGTTGTAGATATCTACAGATATCTGTTGGTCTAGGTACTCCATAATGACTGGCAAGTCTTTTATTTTCACATTGATCTTATGATTGCTTGTTGGATTCATTATTGAAAGGAGGGTATTGAAGTCTCCAACTGTTATTGTTTAATTGTCAATTTCCCCCTTCATTTGTGTCAGTCTTTGCTTCATGTATTTTGGGTCTCTGTTTTTGGGTACACATATGTTTTATAGTTGTTACGTCTTCCTGATGAGTTAACTCTGTTACCATTAGGAAATGTTGATCATCTCTAGTTATATTTTGTATTAAAGTCCACTTTGTATGATTAGTATATCTACTTCAACTCTCTTATGGTATATCTTTTTTCATCACTTTGCTTTTATTCTGTTTGTATCTTTAAATATAAAATATATCTCCCGTTGACATCATATTGTTGGATCTTGATTTTTTTTTTTAACAATCCAATTTGATAATTTATGCCTTTTGATTAGATTATGTAATACAACTCCATTTAATGTTATTACTATGGTTAGATTTATACCTGATATCTCCTTTTTTTATGTGCCTTATGTCTTCTTTGTTCCTCTGTTCCTCATTTGCTTCCTTCTTTTGTACTGAGTGAATATTTTTCTAGTGTAATATTTTAATTCCTTTAATTTTTAAATTATGGTTTTAAAAATTATTTTTCAATTTGTCCTATGGCTTATACTATACATATTATATCACATAAATCTACTTTATATTTATACTAAATTCCAGTGAAATATAGAAACTCCTGTAAAGTTTCATTCCTCTTTCTCTTTTTTATGCTATAATTGTTTTGCATACTATGTCTATGTACATTGTTAAAATTATTATTTTATATAATCATTTGTCTTTTTTTTTTTTTCCTGAGACAGAAGTCTCAAACTCTTTGGTTCAAGCCATCCTCTTGCCTCAGCCTCCTGAGTAGCTGGGACTACAGGTGCGCACCACACCCAGCTAAGTTTTCTGTTTTTTGTACACATGGGGCCTCACTCTTGCTCAGGCTGGTCTAGAACTCCTGACCTCAGGTGATCTTCTGCCTTGGCCTCCTGGAGTGCTAGGATTACAGGTGTGAGCCACCGCTCCCTGTATCTTTTGTCTTTTTTAAAAAAGCTGAGAAAAGAAAGGAGAGCAAATATGTATTTATTGAATTTGTCATATTAACATTCTTTTCATTCTTCTTTTTTTTTTTAAACCTTTTCTGATTCTTTTCATTTATTTCTTTGAATTCAAGTTACCATCTGGTATAACTTGTTTCCTTGTTACAATAGAGCTTTGGTGATACCCTCCTCCTTCATGCTATTATCTTTATCAGGGATTATTGGACTTTTGGGTTTTATAGAATGATAAGATTTCAAAATTATTTTGGTGATTGGCCAAGGACCGCCAGCTTTGACTTTGTAAGTACGGATATGAAAAGAATATCGAACCAACTATTCTTTACTATCATCATCATTTTATAAAGGAAAGGATATTACCACCCTTCCCCTGACCAAATAGGAAGGTATAATCCCAGAGAAAGAACCATTATTCCTAAGAAAAGACAGTTGGAAATGTTATATGAACAGTTTTATAGCAGACTGATGAAAGCTTCATCACCATCAGCATTTGGGAAATTTGGGTTTATGTAAATAATAATATTATCTTCTTCAACAAATTTTATTCAGTATGTATTATATATGAGTCAGGCATTGTGTTAAGCACTCTGTATTAACTCAATTACTGAAACAATAACCCAGGAGGTAGATTTATCATCATCACTTTCTGGCCAAGGAAACTGAGGCACAAAGATATTGGGTAACTTGCCTAAGATCCCGTGGTGGCAGAACCTGAAAGTTCTGGCATCTGTAACCTAAACTTCTGCCATATGCTATGGCAGGGTGGCTAAATGTAGTCCTAGACTGTGGTGGATTAATAGAAGTAACTCTCACTCAGATGTTGGTTTTGTTAGGGCTGTGGAAAATAAAGCTCACTGGTATGTTCCAGGGCTGGAAACTTGGACCTTGATTATGTGAGCAATAGGTAGAATCAGGTAATAGTTATGGTCTCCTTATGGGTGTTGAACCAGAGAGGATCCTGGTTGTACAGAAATATTACTAGAACAAGGCAGGTTTGCTAGCCAACCAGCTGTCAAAGCCAAAAGTTTGGGAATAGTTTTTGACTTTTTCTTACTTTCATGCCTTGTCAATCACTGAGTCTTATTAATTCAATCTCCTCCTCCATGAATATGAAACTAAATCATCTACTCCCCTCATTTTCTTTGGCTCCATCTTATCCACTGTCATGGCTTGTCATTACAGCAGTTTCCTAACTGGTCTCCCTGTCTCTGCTTTTGTTTTTCTCTAATTCATTCATTCTGTACCCTGACTGAATGAGTTTTCCAAAACACAGAACTGAGCTGGGTGTGGTGGCTCATGCCTGCAATCCCAGCACTTTGGGAGGCTGAGGCAGGAGGATCCCTGGAGGCCAGGAGTTCAAGACCAGCCTGAGCAACATAGCAAGACCCTTCCTTTACAAAAAATAGAAAATTTATCTGGGTGTGGTGGTGTGCACCTGTATTCTCAGCTACTCAAGAGGCTAAGGAAGGAGAATTGTTTGAGCCTCAGAGTTTGAGGTTGTAGTGAGCTATGATGGTGCCACTGCACTCTAGCCTGGGCAACAGAGTGAGACCTCTCAAAAAACCAAAAAACAAGCCCCTCCCCTCCAAAACCCAATAAAAAACAGATGTGATGATGCCATACCCCTTCTTATACCTTTGAAATGGTGTTCTGAACACCACTCTTAATGGATATTCTATTGCCTTTTGCTCTTCTTCTCCCTTTCTTGTTCTAACTCCAGCCATAACAAATATTTTGTTTTCTCAAAATACTTTAATAGCTCTTTGTTGAAAAATAAATCAAAACTCATCTTTAACAAGATTTAAAAAATTTAATCATGAACATTATATTAATAACAATTTCCTAGGGCTGCCATAACAAAGCACCACAAATTGGGTGGCTTAGAAAAAGACCACCAGCTTCCCTGGGTCTCCAGCTGGCGTATGGCATATCATGGGACTTCTCAGCCTCCATACCATGTGAGCCAATCCTCATAATAAGTCTCCTCTTAGATATTTACCTTTATATTATGTTGGTGCTGTTTTCCTGGAGAATCCTGACTAATAAATCATCCTTGTGTAGTTCCCTCCCCTTGAATCTGGGCAGGACTTGTGATTCACTTGTGGGCAAATGGGACCTATAGAAAAATTTAGAGCTGGGTGTTATTGGATCATATCAAAACCCCAGGGTTGATATTTTTTTCTTTTTTTGGTCAAGATGTTGGCAGCCAAGGGAAGTTTCTTCTCTACTGTAGCCAGAGTAGGGAGATATTTTGGGGGGCTCTATCTAGACAGAGGTTTGTAAAATGACCCAAATCTGCTTCTTCAGGAGCCAGAGTTCAACTTCTGAAGCTCTGAGGGATTATGGAGCTTCATGGAACAAGATACCCAATTTCTGTTGGTACAGGTATATATTTTACGAGCTCTTTGTGAAAGTGTGACTAAGAAGAACATGAATGAAAGTATCAGATAGTCTAAAGCACATACGGATTAAGTTGGTGAAAGGTGAAATTTCTCTCCTTCATGAGTTAATAATGTCTTCTTTTTAAAAATTAGAAACTTTACCTGGAGGTTTTTGAATACTTAAAAAACATCCACAAACACATGGTCAAAGTGATAAAAGACGTGTTTTCTTGTCTGAGTGCAGTGACATCTTAAAAGGCTTCCTTTGTTATATCTAAACTTGCATGTCAAAAATTATTCTCTGCATACAATTTATCCTCTATTTGTTCAATGTTATTGTACAGTGATGTTGATACAGTGTGAGACAGCACACTTTTAAGTTCTAAACTACAATTGTTGGACAAGAATCTTGACAATGCCAGACTAATCTCTTCTGATTGGTGCTGTGTTGATACCGGCTGACAACATAAACCCATACTGGAATATTCTAATCCATCACCTGGCACAAGAGGCATTCTATCTTGGGCTTTATGGGAAGAGAATACATTTACATCTGTGTTTCAAAGTGAGTTTTCCCAGGAGTGTGACTGTCCTAACGTGCTACCCATCTCTTGATAAGGAGGGATCACAACAGGCAATCTCAAAATTAAAGAAACAGCAGTGTGTTTTTGTCGAGCTGTCTGCACT
The DNA here is from genome assembly GCA_963574885.1 of Lepilemur ruficaudatus. Lineage (NCBI taxonomy): Eukaryota > Metazoa > Chordata > Mammalia > Primates > Lepilemuridae > Lepilemur > Lepilemur ruficaudatus. Next base: position 6,675 of record CAUYRT010050175.1, read on the forward strand.
CTCATTCAGAGCATTTGCCCTTGTTATCGTTCAGATCTTTCTTTGGTATTGTTTCATTACTCGAGCTCCATCACGAGGAAAAATGTGGGCCTAGATAAAAATCTTCACAAAATGGCCCTCACCAGGATGATGCAGTTTGCCTCCTAAATAGTCCTTTGTTTCTCAGTAGAAATGGAAACAACCAGACATTATGGAGTAGAGACAAGTCATCTACCAGGTGCCCTGTCAGAGCTCTTGATCCACAAAATCCATGAGCATAATAAAATTTCGGGGTGGTTTCCTGCCACTAAGCGCAGGTAGGTTTGTTAATAAAACAAATAATAAAACAGGTATTATGATTGGTATCTGGACAAGCTTGAATAAGGTATTCAACATTATGGTAGCTCAGTTTCTTTGTCTTTAAATGGGGTCGATGACAGTAATATTGATGATCACCTGTTGACAATCTATTACTATATATATATATCTGTATCTCTATATACTTATGTAGACGTTATAGGTACATGTGCATATATGTAGGTACGATTGATTCTTGTTATTTGTTAACGTTATGTTCTATACAGTTGCTAGGAACACTGAATTAGCAAATTCTGAAGGGTTGTTGCTAGGGAAAATAACAGAGTTAGGCTCCTGTGAGTCTCTCATGATAGTATTTTCATCAGCCAATCAATACATAGCCTTGTTTTGTGTTTCTGTTTAAAGATAACCTTATTTAATATATATTGTTGATTCATTAACATTGAACTCACAGTCAACAGTGCCATAACTCACGCCTGAATGAAGCTGCTGTAACACTCGTACTTTGTCTGGAAGGCACATCACGGCCTTCTTGGGAACACCAGGCAGCACCTCAGCACTATGCTTGGGACAGTTTAAACAGCAAAAGCACCAACCAAAAGCACAAAAGAGAAAAGTGTGGCATTACATATATCGTGAAAAGGACAGTTGTTTCTTTTATGGGAGCTGAAACAGGAAGCTAGTGGGTGGCCTTGCTCGACCTCAGCTGGGGGTGTGTGCTTTGGGTGACTCACATGCTCTCCACTTCGTGCGTGCCCACGAATGACTGCAGAAGCTCTGAAGTACTGATTTTGCAGTTACACATTTTAGCGAGAAGGCGAGTTTGCAAATATGGAATCTGCAAATGTGTGGACTATGTTTATATAATTTCATTTAGTCCTCATAATAGCTCTATTATGTGGGATTAGATGTGTATGTTCTTGACTAGTCCATTATGTTGTCCCTCCACTGCCTTTTAACTTTTTGAATGTTAGACAAAATCACGTGGGTAACGACGCTATTTGAAAATCCGATTTTCTCGTTTGCACAGCTTTGGCCATGACTTCTGTCTATTCTACCAGTGGACTGAGACGTTCCAGCAGGGATGCTTGGAGAAAGACAGGAAGTAACTGCAGCCACCCCTTTCACAGTGCACACTAGTGGCTGGGTACTAGTGCTTTATGTATGTTAATTCAGTCCTCACCAGAGCCCTGCATGGTGGTAGGTACCGTCATGCCATGAGCCCAGGCAGTCTGGCCATAGATCCTACTGTTTACCCTTATGCTTCAAAGCACCCCTCAGCAGTCAGCTTTTGATGTGCAGGGTAAGATTTTATTAGTCCAGAGTAAAGCAGTATGCTTAAATAGGCATTGTTAGAGAAGGAATTTCTCAATTTCCTTTCTAACATATCAAGATCTCAGTCTGGTGATTAGAGATTTCCTTTGTAAGGCTACCTCTTCACCTTTAAGGCTTTAGTGTCTCTGTGAAGAAATAGGATGCAGTGTAGGAGGAGTCCAGCCAGACTGGAAGAGATAAAAAGCTTGTTCTTTTCTCCACAGTGGCCTGTGGGATGGAGAAGGGAGACAGAGGGAGGCGAAAGCAGAAAAGAATTTGGTCACTTGAGTTACGGCTCTACACTTACTCCCCTGTTGCTAATCAAAGTTAATATCTTGAAGAAGGGAAATGTCAATATTAGATATGTTGAGAGGAAAGAGGAAAGCATATGTTTTGCAGGAAATAGGCTTGAAGGATGCCCTCTGTATCAGAGAAAATTGTCATTGTGGTGAGATTAGGCAGAGGAAGACCAGAGTTACAGTTGCTGAATACAGCTATGCAGGATGTGCACTGTACAACTCTGTAGGTCACATGCACATAGACTTTGCTGGGAATGCTCTGTCCCTTCAAGTTGTGTTTTGTGGTGGCCCTGGCCTGAGTTGGCTTTCTGGAGTCTGTTTTGGTTCCTGTGTGATACAGAAGTATCCAGAAGCTCCTCTGTGCTTTATGAAGGTACATGGGTGATATGCCTAGCAGTCGAAACTATCCAAATGGACACTCCAAGCTTGATGAAGCTGAAATTAAGGGCTGCAGGATAGCTCTCTGAACCAGAAATCAAATGGGAGTTGTGTGCAGACCTCAAAGGGATGTGCAGAAGGAGGGCCGATTCAACCGAAAGGGCCTGCTAGTCCTGATGGAGTTGACAGCAGGGATCACAATGGCCACAGATGCCCACAGGGTGAGCAGTGACCAAGTCAACACGGGACCCTACTGCTGCAAAGGCCAGAAAGGACTCAGGGAGCTGAGTACCTACTATGCTTTGGGCATATAAAAATGAATAAAGTATGTGTCCTGCCTTTAAGTTTCTTATAGGTTCATGGGAAAGTCAGACTGAAATAAATAAATGCAAATAAAGTCTGATACTATGAGTAGAAGTTTGCTCAAGATGATGTGGGGATACAGAGGGAAGTATAATCAGTGCCCATGGAAGAGAGCAGGCAGGAATCACTTCACAGGAGACATAATGCCCTGATGGGTTTTGAAGGATGATTAGGAGTTTGTCAGGCTGACTAGGCGAGAAGGGCTGTAATGGAAGGCACAGGAGCCAGCACATGCAAAGGCATGGGCATGTGAGAGAATCTGGGCTTTAGACTCTACAAGCATGGGCAGGACTAGCCTCTGGAGCTTACAGTGAATGAAGGGCCCCGTGTTTGGGGTTTGATGCTTTGTGGTCATCGTGTGGAAATTCTTAATAATTTGTCTCTGAATTTATGTTTCTAACCTTGGCTCACCCATGTTCCTGCCTCCCCAGAAGCAATTCTTGGCTGCCTGCTCCCTGCCCTTGGAGCCCGGGGCACTACTCAGTCTGCACTGTCTTCCCTTTTCTTCCCCCAGCCCATAACTGCTGCAGCCTTTTGCCCCAGTGGGGGCCTAGGCATGAGTGTGTGCGGGGAAGGTTGGGGTGCATGTGCCCCATGGCAACTTGGAGCAGGGCTTGGCAGTGGCCCTCCCTGCCCTGGGCTGGCAGCATTACCATGCGTTCCACAGGTGATCTGGAGGGGAGAGCCTCTTGTGTCTTAGCACAGAGGTTGCAGTGCCCTTGAGGGCTGCTCATATAGCGTGGATTGGGGTAGCAGGTTGTGGGAAGAGGAAGTATCTGGCTTGATTTCCCTGCCCTGTGCTGGCAGAAGGAGGGGACTGGCAGCCAGGGGGCCACATGTGTGCCAAGTCATCCTGCATCTGTAAGGGTTTGAACTGTCCCTGCAAATATCCGGGTGCTTGAATGAGCTCACACTAAATATCAAATAAAAAACACCATGGCAGGTCAAGAAAAAGAATGTGGAAGGCAGGAAAATGTTCTCTTTCTTCTCTAATAAGAGATCTGGCAGGGATCTGATATTTTCGTTTTACACTGGGTTCTGAAAATTTTGTAGCCAGCCCTGAGCATGCGGAAAAGGATGGATGAATGAATGAGTGAATTAACAGGAGAGGATAGCTCTGAGTATAGACCCCAAGCCATCACATCTTCCTGTTGCCATTTCGGTGTTAAGTAATTTTTCATCACTTCACAGGAGCCTAAGTCAGTTCCTGCTTTACAAATGAATAAAGCTCAAAAACCATGATTCCAGTTCACCTGGAAAACTGACGAGAGAGCCAATGTCAGAGGTCCCAGCTCCAGAATTCACCCTGCTGTTAACCCTTCAGGCACCTATTCTTTCCTAATCCTCATGGCCCCAGTAGTGTAAAAAAATGCAAAGTGACTACAAAGGGACAGGAGGACTGTGGATTTACTGCATCAAGGATATGTTAAATTCTACCCTAGTGGCCTAAGAGAGCTAATGCATCTTCCAAAGCAGGTAATTTGCTGGCCTGCAACTGCAAAGAAAAGAATATGGGATCGTAAGATATCAGGGTGGGGGCAGGAGAGGATCTCCTTGGAGATCACAGAGCCCAACTCTTAACTGTGGCTCAAGAGGTGAACTGACTCACCCAAAGTCATGCAGCTACTTGCTTTCAGAGCCAGACTGACCCAGGTTCTCTGACCTCAAGGCTAATACTTGTCTAGCTCTCCTGCCCCTGAGTCCAATAACCAATAAAAATGACAGTAAGTCTGCGACAAAGAGTTCATTCGACATTTGCACATCACTTTATATTTGTAACTTCAGGGTGGTGATTTTTCTTTTTCCTCTTGACAAGAAACTTTCAGTGGCTTAGTATCTATGCTGACCAATGTTTTTTGAAGATGGCATTCATTATGAAGCATATGAAACTGGCCCCCATCAGCCTGATCCAAAAACAACCAGTAAGAAATCTATCTTCCTTATCCTTTGTTTTAAATTGGCACATAACAGTTACACATATCCATGGGGTACAGTGGTACCCCAACCAACCTCTGGTAACCGCTATGCTACTCTCTATTTCTGTGACATCAACTTTTTTAGATTCTACATATGAGTGAGATCGTGTAGTATTTGTCTTTCTGTGCCTGGCTTATTTCACTTAACATGATGTCTATCAGATTCGTCCATGTTGCCACAAATGACAGGATTTCTTTCCTTTCTGATGGTTGAATGATATTTCATTGTGTATATATACCACATTTTCTTTATCCATTCATCTGTTGATGGACACTTAGGTTAATCTGATTACTTGGCTATCGTGAATAGTCCAGCCTTGTCTTGGAGTGTGACTGTCTTAGCAGTGCATCAACACAATGACCTTTGTCGTGTGGTTGCTTGAAGTTGGATGCAAAGAACTTGCTCGTGTGGGCAGTGTGAGAGCTGAGAAAAATTACATACCTTCCTGGAATAGGCATGTAGAGGAGAAAATGTTCTGGCAAATGGTCCCCTCCCCAGATGATAAATTCATTCTAATCCAGGGTAGGTTTACCTGCCCCTTAGGAACAATGTTTCCTCCTACTAGGCCAAAGTAAATCTTTGGACCTATGGGGACAGCCTCAGAAATCCCAACTAAAGAGAGAGAATGGGATATGGTAGCTCCATATTCTTGGCTAGGTGCTGAAGTGAAAAGTAAAATAAAGCAGGTTATTTTTCCAAAACAGTGATCTTCTCCCCATAAAACTGTGTCAGTTACTACTATACAGCGTCAGTTATCCCTAGCTACTTCTGAGATCCTGAATGAAAGTGGAGACTCTTGCTTAGACTTAAGAACATTCTTCTGTTGAACTCACTTCTGGGAGGAGTCTTGGAATGAATTATGTATCATAACATGGGTATCCTGGCTTGGAGCTTCAGGGTTGGTTAGTTCTAGTCTCAGCCCTACTCAACACTCCCTGGTCTCTCTCCCTCGTTTAGTGCCTTGTGCTGAAGGTACGTACTGCACCCTAAGTGGAATCTTAGAATATTATGTCTCAGAGAAGACTTTGGGTCCTGTCGATCAATCTCTGCCTTATACAGATGGGGAAGCTGGGAACCAGAGTTTATTCACTTATTTTAGGCAACCCAGTTTGTAACTGGTTAGGTCAGGGAGTATAACTTAGGTTTCTTTCTACCATGCCATTCTATGTGTAAACGTGCCTGTTATGTAAATTACAAAAAATGTCGGGAGAAAGTCTTGAAATAGTAAACTGGGCTTTCAGGAATAGGATTTCAAATAATGTCTTTGGAAAGCTGTTTCTAATTGTTTCACATGAACGCTGGTACCTGAAAGCCACAATGCCCTTTGGATCCATGTCATGGGATTGCTGTGGATGTGAAATGGACAGGTGGCTTGGCTTGTCAATGTTTCACTTAAGAAGAAGAAATATCTTCTCAAGGGCACAACCATATCTTACTCACTGTTAATATCCCGGTGCCCAGCATAAAGTTAGCTACTCAGAGGTTTCATGGATTTCTGGGGTTTGTCAGCAGAAACTCTAGTGTGTGCCCTCCAAAGGGGTTCTGAGTTATTATCTATTGTATTTTCGCTCTACTTAAATGCTATTGATCATAGGGCATACTATTGATCAGAGTACATCAGAATAAAGAGACCATCAGAGAAGAAGATGGCTCTGCTGATTTTTGGTTTTGGAAAATTCATCCAACTCTGAGCTTGAGTTTCCTCATCTGTAAAACAAGGAAGTCCAACTGAATCACTGTTTCCTTTCTGTGCTAACATTACATGATCCAAAAAAAATGGGCTTTTCAATAAAAATTTTGATTGAGACATTGTGTGTGTGTTTGACTTGCTCTATAGACATGATATATAGGAAGATGGTTTTATAGTTCTGAAAATCAGATGCATACAGTTTTAAATGACTTTCTGATTGCGTATAGGCCAACTATTTCTTCTCAGCTTGTTGGGCAACAGTTTCAATATCCACCATAAAAATCAAAAGTGTTTTAATGGTTTATAGAGGAAAAAAACCCCAAACATGAATCCTCAATTAATTAAATTGAAATTTGTATAAGGTCTTTGTTTAGATTGAAAGGCACATTGCATGTATTTATTTGGAAACCCCACAACTTATTCCTCTGTCATAAACCACTGTACAGTGACAACAAAGATACCATATTCTTACTGTTTGAAAGCTGAAGACACTGTAACTTACATTCAGGGTTGGCTCAGGTTCCAGGAATTGATTTATAACTTGAGGTGAATCCATGAAACCACATGGACTGTTGTCTGAGAATAGCTATGACCAATTGTACCTGTATTCCTCAAAGCAAATGCTACTAAAATCTCAACTCAGCATACTTTTACTCTCAATAGTATTGAAAAGATATTAATCATACACTGCTCCATAGAAAGAATTTACCTAAGGGGAATTGACAATACTTTTATATATTCCTCAAAAGTTCAAGCAATGGGGGATCTTGGAATTAGAGACCGTTAAGAGTGAAAGAGACCATTTAATTCGACCTCTTTATTGTAAAAATAGAGAAATCGAGACACAGGGAGGTTAAGGGGCTTGCTTAAGGGCACACGGCTAGTTTAAAATGTTCAGGAATAAAACATGTGTCTTAGCTCCAAGTTCAGTACTCTTTTCTGTACTTCCCTGAACTCTCTAGTGTAACCGTTACGTAAATCCTAAGGTTCACCTACCATATATTGTTTCCTATGTGCTGAGTATTTCCATGCTTCAAGTAATGTAATCATGAAACTAATTCATTTTGCCATTAGGAATCTGAGTAATTCCTGTCATGTTAGGGTCATGTGGCTGCTAAAAGGTGGGACCAGGATAGAAATTAAGACAAGTTAACTTGGAACCAAGCAAGGGTATATGGTACACTCAGTTAAATTTTGAATTTCAGATGAGAAACATGTAATTTTTTTTATTTTAAGTACAAGTGTGTACCAAATATTGCATGGGACAATTCAGATTTATAAGAGAATCCTGTTTGTTTTTTTTTTTTTGAGACAGAGTTTCACTCTGTTGCCCGGGCTAGAGTGAGTGCCGTGGCGTCAGCTTAGCTCACAGCAACCTCAAACTCCTGGGCTCAAGCGATCCTTCTGCCTCAGCCTTCCAAGTGGCTGGGACTACAGGCATGCGCCACCATGCCCGGCTAATTTTTTCTATATATATCTTTAGTTGGCCAATTAATTTCTTTTTCTTTATAGTAGAGACGGGGTCTCACTCTTGCTGAGGCTGGTTTCGAACTCCTGACCTTGAGCGATCCGCCCTCCTTGGCCTCCCAGAGTGCTAGGATTACAGGCGTGAGCCACCGTGCCCGGCCAGAATCCTGTATTTTATTTGCTAGTTAGACCACGCTATGTCAGGGTTGTCTATTCCATAGTTGCTTCATCTTTAAGAAGTATTCTAGGGTCATCTTTCTGCTGGCATTTCTCTGACCCCATCATATCTTGAAATTAAAAGCATCTTTTGTCACTAGTTTATATTTTGACTTCTTACAGTTTGAATTTGATCTAAGTCCCCTGGGAGCTTGGTGCTGAGCAGAGATATGGTTGGGAGTGCAATGGGGTAGAATGTTTCTGGGTATAGGATTTTGCAGGTGCTAGTCACAGGTACTGAAACAACTGTGCAAGCAGTGTTCTAAGTTGGGTGGTTTCTTTCCTGGGATGTGATTTTTGTTGGTTTAAGTTTCCCCCTGGTTTTACTATTTCCCCATTCCCCGCTAGATAACACTATTTAATGGCAAACTAGGCCCATGACCTATTATGTTATTCAGTGTTCCTGTAAGACATGGAGCTGGGTGAGTTGGCATAGCTTAGGCAAACTAATCGAACACTCTGCTCCTTTACTGTGTGGCCTGAGGAATGCATTTTTCCAAGCGTGGGGAGGAGAAAAAATTTCTCCAGGTTTGCTCTCTTTTCAAGTCTACCCTGTACTGACGTTTTCATTGAGTCAGAAGCCAGTGCAAACATATCTCAGGAATGTAAGGAGGTTTCACGATTAGGAAACCTCTTGTACTAATTCACTGTTTTCCACCATGAGATAATCCCAATGGACATAAAATAAGCACTTGATAAAATACAACACCCATTACCATTAAAACAAACACGTGATAATCTAAGAGTAGAGGAGCAGTGTTTCCTAATTTGGAAAAAAGATTATACAAAAACCCTATAGTTGGTTACATATTAAATAATGAAATAATTAGAAGCCATTCCAATTAGAGTCAAGAATGAGGCAAGGATTCAGTATTTTTCTGGAGGTGGTAGCCAGTGCAATGAGTAAAAATAAAAGTAATAAGAAAGACATAAAACTATAATTGCTTATATAAAAGCTAATTGTGTAGCTAGAAAACTCCGGACTATCAGTTGGAAATTATTAGCATTAATAAAAGGGAGTTCAGGAAGGTGTCCAGATACAAGAAAAATATGTATAAACTGAAAGTCTTCTTATATTTTAATGATAACTAATAAAATGAACAGAGAAAAAAGTCATTCAAAATAGCAAAAAAAAAAAAAAAAAAAAAAAAAATCCCTGAAGAATATCTTGGAATAACCTGGAGAGGGAATACATAAGGCTTACATGAGGAAAATGATACAACTTTTCTATAAGGACAAAAAATAAGACCTGAATAAAAGAAGAAACATATAGTTCCAGATGATAACACTCTTTATAGATATTTATTCTCTGCAATGCATGCTTCAAAATCCCAACAAAAATCCCACAGGACTTTTGGTTCCAAAATGGTGGCATAGAGGCAAGCTGGCTTCACTCTGCAGAAAACCAAAAACAAATACACAGTGCTGAGATCTACACCAGCAACAACCCAAGAGGGCTGTTTATGTAATACAATGAGATGGTATAATAAAGAACTCTTACAAGCCAACAAGAACAAAAAAGCAACAACTCAGGTAAATGAGAAGCAGCAATGAGGTGCCTATCAGATGGTGACAGTTTGGGAGAAATGGGAATCTTTTACATAGTTTATAGAAGTAAAAATTGGTACAGGTCCTTTTTGGAGTTCAACTTGACTGGGGCTATTAAGATTTAAAATCCATTTAGAAGAACTTATCCTATAGAAAAACCCCATACACTGAACCCACATGTGAGGACAAGAATAAATATAGAAGAGTGTTCATTTTAAATAGTTTATAGAAGGCTATTTGAGTAAAATATTAGAAACAGCCAAAATGGTTAAAAAAATTATGGTATATATGTCCCTTTGATTACAATACGGAGATGAAAGAAAGTGGTTTTATAGACACTAAAATAGAAAAATCCTTTAGACATTGTTAAATGAAAAAAAGCATGTTCTACTATAATCCAATTTATGTTTAAAATGCCTGTGAATACAAAAAAAGTGCTGGAAGGATACGCTTCAAACTAATAACAGTAGTTACTTCTGGGGGTTTGATGGGGGATAGAGAGGAAGGTTGAAGGAAAATGTTTTCTTTTAATCCCTTATGCTTCTTCATTAGATTTTTTCATGAAAATTCATATATGTATTGCCTTTTTTTGGGGGTTCTTTAAAAAATGTTTTGCAGAGATTTTTAAAAGGAAACCTAGGCAGTCTAAAGTCTGAATTAGTAGTGAGTAATTGATGTGGGAGAGGAAAAGAATGATACAGATGACTAGTATAATAACATTTAGAAAATGTGCATACATGAATATGTCTAGACACACAAGTAGGTACGTAGAATATATTCTTCCAAAATTTTTTTTAACTGTTAATACTGGTGATTTTAAGAGTGTTGTAGGAACCAAGAGTGATGGGTCCCAGCCTTTTTTATATATACTTTAATATTGTTTGAATTTTTTTGCCATAAAAATATTAAAAGTAGAACTCAGAATGAAGTTTTTTTTTTTTTTTCTTTTAGCATCCATGGATGGTTTCAAGGTTTGGAGTTGGGGTGAAGTTAAAAGGAACAGAGTTAACACAGGACTATGTTCTTTAAAAGTACTTTTTAGGTACTTGAATAATGAGAGAGGTGCAAAAATGAACCAGATTTTAAGCAATGACCATGCATTTATATCAAATTTGCCTCTCTAATGATGACTTCTTGTCAGAGCCTGGTAAACAAACAGGGGCTTCATGGATTTTTCTAGAAGCAGAAGGAAGAGGGATCAAAGTTTCCCACAAACTCTTGGTGAACCTTGTAAAATACTGGCTATTCTCTAGGTTGAAGAAGATATGACTTCCATTTGTCTTTCATATTCTAAATATTTTCTGTGATTTAAAGCATTCATTGCTTCCTTTTGCTGTCAAGGAAATGAAGGAAACACATTTCAGTAGCACTTTCCTGAATGCACTTATCTCTAGCTACTGCTATAAATATGCAGTGATCAGATTCTCACAGTGCCCAATAAATCAAGATCTTTGGCCAGAACTTTACTTGTGTCCTATGAAGAAATAGTCTTCTCCCAAAGTTATATTGTGAATTCTATAGTAACCCTCTTCCCCAGGGATAGAAAGTAACCAAAGGTAAATGTGGGTTTAAAATAATGCTAATTTCATGGTCTGATTTACGACAGGCTGTGGAACATCTGTGTGAACTGGTGACTGGCGGGTGCAGTTATATGTGAGTCACTTACTGAACACCGGTTATTAGCCAGGCACTGTTTTTGGTGCAAAAGGTACAAAGAAAAGCAAGTTACGGTTGCTGTTCTCAGGGAGTTCAAAATCTTGAGAGAAAGAAGCAGTATTTAGATCAAAGTCAGAAGTGTAGCAATGAATTGACTTAAAAGGAGAAATCCAGCTGACTAAGAATACAGGAATTTGATTTCAAATATTTGAATATTCCATGGCTTTCCCCAGTTAAAATGCCAGAATGGCATTGCCACTGTTGGTGTTCCTTTTGTTCCTTTTGTGGGATTTTATTGATTTGAACTCTAGGTACCACGTGAGATCTTTAAGGGATTGATGGGTGATAAATTTCAGTTATAAACATTCTAGAATAAGAGTATAGTAAATCTCTCTCTTCCACCATCCCTAGGATTTCCCTAGGAAGTCCCTTGCTATGGTCTGAATGTTTGTATTTCCTGTCCCTTAAATTCATATGTTGGAATCCTAACCTCCAAGATAATAGAGCCCTCCTGAATGGGATTAATGGCCTTAGAAAGCAGACCACAGAGAGGTGGTTTGCCCCTTTCACCATGTGAGGACAGAGCAAAAAGACAGTCATCTGTGAACCAGGAAGTTAACTGTCACCAGACACTGAATATGCTGGAGCCTTGAGCTTGGACTTCCCAGCTTCCAGAACAGTGAGAAATAAATTTCTGTTGTTTATAAGCCACCTAGTTTATGGTAATTTGTTATAGCAGCTCAGTAGACTAAGACTTCCCTCTTAGGTTGAATACAAGGAGTCAGTAAAAAACACACACACACTCACACCACACACACAAAACCTCCCAAGTACTGTGGGATAAGAATGTAAGTCTAGATATCCTTAATATGAGAGCTAAACACACTTAAGGCAACTGTTCTCAAACTTTAGCACACATCAGAATCACCTGGAGGGTTGTTAGAGCACAGATTGCTGGGCCCTATTCTTGGAGTTTCTAATTCAGTAGGTCTGGGGTGCAGTGGAGAATCTGTATTTTTAACAAGTTCTTGGGGGATACTGAGGTTGCTGGTCTGGGGAAGGCACTTTGAGAGCCATAGGTTAGAGAAAGCTGTCTCAGAGAGAAAGCTGATAGTCTGATGCTAATCAGTCAGCTTTAAATTACATGCTGTGAGGATTGTCTGTGGTCTACTCAGCATCTTCCTTACTCCAGAGATAGAGGTAGGAAGATTCAGTAGTTAAATGTGCAGGGTCAGCCAGCCTAGGGTCAAATCTTGGCTCTGACTCTAACTTTGTGAACTTGGTGAAGTAACTTGACCAAGACTGTTTCAATCTCTCCATCTGTAAAACATGGACTATAATGGTACCTATGTCAAAGGCACTTGTGAGGATCAGATGAATCAATGCACATAAAACATCTAGTAAGGATGCTGCCACATGACAGACACTTGACTAGTGTTGGATATTATTGTCACACAGGTGCTGGGTTTTGCTGTGCAGTAATGATCCAGGAGCTGTTATGTCTTAAATTTTAACTGAATTCCTGTACTTGTGTAGGCATAGCTTTAGTTATCCCCCAATATTGATTGAAATCTACCCATAAATTTCAATGTGATCAGGAAATGTCTTTTAAAACCTTTTTTTAAAATCTGAATAAACATGAGCCACAGGACCACTGACATTTTGGGGGGACATGTCTTAAAACCTTTACAAAACTCTAAATTTATACTTCGGGGCAGGTTTGTATAGGTTCTCTATTTTTCTAATTATCTTTCTTTTTAATTTTTGTATATTTCCTCACAGTGCAAGGGACTTCTTTTTCAACTTTAACCGTCACTGTAAATTTTCTAACTTACAATTTTTTACAAGACTAAGAACATTTTATTATTATTACTATTCACTGTTACAGGGAGGTTTCTGAACAACTCTGGGGGAAAAGTGTTTTAAAGTGTAGGTTTTATTATTATTCAGGTATTGCAAAGTCAACAGATCAGGAGATGATGGATGGTTGCCATTGAAAAGACTGTTTGTTACAGTTCCCAAGAGGAGGGGTCCTGCCATGCCATGCTGGGCTGGAAGCACCAAAGTTGGTCAGGAGGCAGAAGGAAAAAGGAGAAAATGTGAGCAAAAGAGTATGCTAGAACATCAAGAATATAGAAAATGGGCCAGGTGCAGTAGCTCACGCCTGTAATCCTAGCACTTTGGGAGGCTGAGGCAGGAGGATTGCTTGAGGTCAGGAGTTTAAGACCAGCCTGAGCAACATAGCAAGACCCCATCACTCAAAAAAATAGAAAAACTAGCTGGACATGGTGGCACATGCCTGTAGTCCCAGCTACTTGGGAGGCTGAGGAAGAAGGATCCCTTGAGCACAGGAGTTTGAGGTTGTAGTGAGCTATGATCACATCACTGCACTTTAGTCTAAGTAACAGAGTAAGACCCTACCTTAAAAAAATACACACACACACATACATACACACACACAGGCACACACACATAATACAAAGAGGAAATGACAAAGCTTCTTTGAGACAAGGCTGGTTATGAGTGTCCCTGTCCCTCACTGGCTGGGTGATGCATACTTGCTCAATAGTGTCTCAGGATCCACTCATTTTGTTCTCCACTGTTACACAGTTCTACATGTCATGGATGGCAGGAAAAATTCAAATCCATCTGAAACTGATTATGCAATTTACTAAGATCCAGGAGGAGAGGGAGAATGTGTGTGTTTCCATTCTTATAGTCTAGGATTGCCTGATAAACTACAGGATGCCCAGTTAACTTTGAATTCAGATATACAACAAAAAAATCTTAGTGTAAGTATGTTCCAAATACTAAAAAATTATTCCTTGTTTATGTGAAATTAAAATTTAAATAGGTATCCTGTATATTTATTTGCCAAATTTGGCAATCTGACTCTAGTCAATTCTGTCACCTATTCAGAGCTTGAAATATATGATGAATTAATTAATGAGTTCATAAATACCATTTTGGTTTGAGTAATTTTGTTTCATCTGTGCCTCAATTCCATTCTCATGGAAAATTGATCAGTAATGCCAATTTGTATATGTGTCCTTTTCTTCTAAGCCTGTTCACCTGCATAGTTGCTTGGTTTTTCAGTCTTCCTTCTTTCAAATTTGAGGAGACTCCCCATGCCCAGCCCCAGATCTGGTACAAATTTTGAGTTAGTTAAGACTGGGGACTTTAAGGAGCTGCTGGGACTATACAGAAGTTTTGGCACCAAATCAAGCTTGCAGCCCAAGTTTGGTCATTAAGATGATCTCTGGTTTTCTATATGTAAGATCATGTTTTCAGGAAACAGTGATAATTTCACTTCTTCCTTTCCTATTTAGATGCCTTTTATTTTTTCCTAATTGCTCTGGCATGTACAGTGTGTTCCCAAAATTGCCATATATAGGGAAAATGGGAAACTGTAGCTAAATGTATCTTTATTTAAAAAAAAATCTTCAGCTAGGTGTGGTGGCTCACGCCTGTAATCCTAGCACTCTGGGAGGCTGAGGTGGGTGGATCGCTCAAGGTCAGGAGTTTGAAACCAGCCTGAGCAAGAGTGAGACCCCATCTCTACTAAAAATAGAAATAAATTAATTGGCCAACTAAAAATATATTTAAAAAATTAGCCAGGCATGGTGGCACATGCCTGTAGTCCCAGCTACTCAGGAGGCTGAGGCAGAAGGATTGCTTGAGCCCAGGAGTTTGAGGTTGCTGTGAGCTAGGCTGATGCCACGGCACTCACTCTAGCCTGGGCAACAGAGTGAGACTCTGTCTCAAAAAAAAAAAAAAATGAAAGAAAAAAGTCTTCTGGAATTTTGATTGGGTTTGGTTGGATAATTCTTCTTTATATTCTCTCAGGAATTTTCTGTTTTCACTGTAGAAGCTTTGTCTTAGATACCTTTTCTTAGGTTTTTTCCTGGGGATTGTATGTTCTTTGATGCTATTCAAAAGGAATTTTAAAATTTCACTTTCTATTTTGCTAATAGCATATAAGAACATAATTTTAAAATATAAACTAATTTTTAAACATAAAGACTAACTTTTAAATATAAAAATATTTAAATGTAAAAATTTTAAAATATCTTGTATTCTGCAAAATGGATAAACTCATTTTTTAGCTTTAGTAGCTGTTTTTAAAGATTCCTAAGATTTTTACACAAGCAATATCATCTGCAAAGGCAACAGTTTTACTTCTTCATGCCTTTTATTTCTTTTTATTCCGATACTGCAGTGACCAGGACTTCCAGCACAATGTTGAACA
>CAUYRT010050177.1:0-18083 GCA_963574885.1 Lepilemur ruficaudatus
GATTTCTTTCTTTCCTTTTTCCCTTCTTTCCCTTCTTTCTCTTCTTTCTTTCTTTCTTTCTTTCTTTCCTTCTTTCTTTCTGACAGAGTCTCACTGTGTTGCCTGGGCTAGAGTGCCATGGTGTCAGCCTAGCTCACAGCAACCTCAAACTCCTGGGCTCAAGCGATCCTCCTGTCTCAGCCTCCCGAGTAGCTGGGACTACAGGGATGCGCCACCATGCCCGGCTAATTTTTTCTATATATTTTTAGTTGGCCAATTAATTTCTTTTTATTTTTAGTAGAGACGAGGTCTTGCTCTTGCTCAGGCTGGTCTCAAACTCCTGACCTTGAGCGATCCTCCCGCCTCGGCCTCCCTGAGTGCTAGGATTACAGGCGTGA
This sequence comes from Lepilemur ruficaudatus, assembly GCA_963574885.1. NCBI lineage: Eukaryota > Metazoa > Chordata > Mammalia > Primates > Lepilemuridae > Lepilemur > Lepilemur ruficaudatus. The sequence goes on from CAUYRT010050177.1 coordinate 378, forward strand.
GCCACCGTGCCCGGCCGAAGGAGAGGCTTTTTTAAAAAAAATGTATTAGGCTGGGCACAGTAGCTTATACCTGTAGTCCCAGCAACTCGGAAGGTGGAGGCAGGAGGATCATTTCAGCCCCGGAGTTCAAGACCAGCCTGGGTAACATAGCAAGACCCCTTTGTCTAAAAAAAAATAAAATAAAGTAAAAATGTATTAAAATACTGAAAAGGGGATGTGAAAACTCAGCATAACTAGGTTCAAAATATACAAAATATCTGACTGCTTTGTAACCACTTCACCCACACAGGTCAACCACCATGATGAACCCTTCCACTGTCCACTTCTACCTTCAGGACCTCAAGCTTTCTCCCCCATTCAAGGGGGGAAGAGGATGGAGTACAACTGACAGCCAATGGCAGAAGAAGAGACAGGAACATGGAGCGGGAATCAAAGGTAATAAAAAGACCAAGGAATACAGAAGAGGTGAAGATGTGAGGGGAGTGGTTCAAGGAGGTTGCCCTCTATGAGCTGAAGGAGCAGACACAGGTGTGTGAGTTGCGCGGATGAGGGACAACCTTCCAAGACCTTCTTTAGACTCCATATGGCATGGATTATGAAGTAAAAAACCAACTCGATGTGTTTGTTTGGCTGAGGGTGTGGGCATGCTGCGCTTTTTACCTCTCCAGTCACCCACACAACTTTGCTTTTTCCCAAGTACAGGACAAAGAGAGGAAAAGGTCATGCAGGGGATAGTAATTGACTGTCCTGTCCCTTCCCCAACGAAGCAAGGGACATAGTGCATAGATGACATTTGGACTGCTATTAGCCATCTTTGGGTTTTAAAGTGTGATATTCAGTTGAACTTCAGATTAAATCTTTCATGCTGGCCGGGCGCGGTGGCTCACGCCTATAATCCTAACACTCTGGGAGGCCGAGGTGGGAGGATTGCTTGAGGTCAGGAGTTCGGAGACCAGCCTGAGCAAGAGCGAGACCCCATCTCTACTATAAATAGAAAGAAATTAGCCAAACGACTAAAAATAGAAAAAAAATGAACTGGGCATGGTGGCGCATGCCTGTAGACCTAGCTACTCAGGAGGCTGAGGCAGGAGGATCACTGGAGCCCAGGAGTTTGAGGTTGCTGTGAGCCAGGCTGACGACACAGCACTCTAGCCTGGGCAATAGAGTGAGACTCTGTCTCAAAAAAAAAAAAAAAAAAAAAAAACTTTAATGCTGACCTGAACCAGGAAACATTTTCACCATGAACGTCAGACTGTCAGAACAATGACGTCGAGGAACGAGTTGCCCAGATCCAAGCCATGGTAGATCTAACATTAACCTGAGATAGCGCAAGAGAGGGACATCGTGAAGTCTGAAGTCAGAGTGGCAAATCTGGGGAGAATATGCTGTTAGAACTGTATCTACCAGAGACAAATGTCACATATGTGACACTATGTCAGTCTACCAAATTGACAAAAGGTGAAGCTGTAAATAAGGTGTCCTTTAAAACCTAACCTGCACAGATGTCCAGTTTCTTAAGAAATTGAAGTTGTTCCTGGATGGGGACAGGGGATCAGTGACCAACATGCCTGCATTCACTCAGAGCCTCCCTAAGCTCCTCTAGGGCCATCAGCTTCCCAGGGTTTTGCAGCCTCTGTGAGGCTTGTGACGATATAATCTTGCCAGAAACAAAATAAATTAGTGGGAAGTACTTCTTAGGGTACTAAGATCAAAAGACTTTCATCTGTGATTAGAGGTGCCGATGAAATGGTACACACGTGGAAGCCCCAAGATCTGAGCATCAATTAAGTTACTCCCATGCATGAATCTTAGGTCACCAAAATTGCTTTTGGTTTTTGTTTAGGAGGGTTGCCTCCCACTCCTAGAGAGAATAGCAGAACGGACAACTGCTGCAATTTGTAGGCCCAATTTATCGGAATGTGTTGGTGAGAAGGAGAAAAGGACGCCCTCTATTTCTTCAGACTGGAACAACTATCACAGCAGGCGTCTACTGGGAAAGAAGCCAGAAGCACCACAGCAGTGGTTCTCAACCTTGGCTGCACACTCAGTCACCTGGGGAGCTTTTTATACTGATGCTTGCCTCACCCCCACCCTCAGAGATTCACATTCAATTAGCCTGGCCTAAGTCCTGCCCCGAGGAACTTTTAAAACGATCCCAGGTGAGCCTGATGATCCCTAGGTGACCTAGAGCTGAGACCCTCTGATCTAGATGAAGGGCCTATAATCCTAATTTATAGTGGAGATGTACTCAATCATCTTGGACTTCCTCATCATCTTCAGAATTCTCGCTGTTGGTGCAGCAAATTTGAGGAAGAGGAAACGTTTACCATATCTGTTCTCCAAAAGCAAAGTTAAATAATAAAGCTCACATGGAGGAGTCTGGTGGAGATCTAAGGGATAGAAGTGATTCACAACATGAACTGGACCCAGGATGAGCAAGATCCCAGTGGTTTGGATAAGCAGGGTCTGAAACCTGAGCAGGGCCCCCTCCCAAGAGTGTAATTGGAAGACTGCACCCGCTAATTTGATTTCAGTTGGGCAGGATGAGTTAGAAGGGGGGATGGCACTGAGTTTTTGGCCACTCATGCCCTGGCATTTTGGAAACCAGACAAATGTGAAGTGAAACCTAAAATGCTACCTCCAAATATTGGGAGGTTCTCTACGCTCTGGGTTTGCTTCAAGTTGTAGAGAAGGAAGCAGCAGCCTGCAAACATGAAGATGACTACTCGGTGAGCATATCCTCATTTTCACGTTACATAGGGCAGAAACTGTGGTGTGTCTACCGCTTCCTGGCTCTGAAATTTGTGAGAAGGAATCATGATGAATTCTGTCAGGCTCAGCATGGCAGGGACTTCAGGATGCCAACAAAGTAATTAAACTCACTCCAAAAGCAGAAGGATAGAGACGGAACTGGGAGAGAAGTAGTCACTGGGTGCCACCAGGATTCTATTTAGAGGGACTTTCAAAGACTTCCTTGGGAAAAGTGTAACAGGAACAAAAATTTTATAGCATGAGTATTCACAGCCTTCCCTCACTATGTTCAGTTTCTAAATGAGAAAGATTCTTCGTGTTACAGCTCCTGGGTTTTCTTTGTTTTGGAGAATCCACAGGGGAATCCACAGGAAGAGATTTTTTATGTAAGTAAATAAATAACCTGAATATTCCAAGTTGGACGAAGATGGGCAAAGAGGAAAAAAAAGAAGCTGTATGAATCAGATCTTAGAGGGCACTTGGGGAGGGTTGGGAAGTGCTCGTGGAAGAGATTTTCAGAGCTCTATTGCCAGCAATGTAGAGTGTACTGGGGAGAAGGAACATGTAAGATGTTAGGCGGACATTAAAAATGCATTTCCTCTTTGGCTCTTCTCAAGAGACAAAATAAAGCTGCAAATTACTTGTCATGAATCTTAGCTGCTGACCTAGATTTCTTTGGATGGATGCCTTGCAATAAATGAATCACATAAGGCCCTGACTTACATTAAAATTATTAAGGGTAGATGTAGCAAATAGAAGATGACTTCAAATTAATTATAATTAATATCTGGAGAAAGATTACAGAGGCTATCACATTCATAAAACAAGAATTGACTGTTAGGAAACAAACCAATTAAAGATTAGAAAATAAAAATTTGAATGTCAAAAAACTCTAGCTGGAGAACAACTTTTTCTGAGTTTTTGTCTTTTTGGTTTTTTGAGACAGAATCTTGCTCTGTTGCCCAGGATAGTGTCGTGGCGTCAGCCTAGCTCACAGCAACTTCAAACTCCTGGGCTCAAGCAATCCTCCTGCCTCAGCCTCCCAGGTAGCTGTGACTACAGGCATGCGCCACCATGCCCGGCTCATTTTTTCTATATATATCTTTAGTTGGCCAATTAATTCCTTTCTATTTTTAGTAGAGACGAGGTCTCGCTCTTGCTCAGGCAGGTTTCAAATTCCTGACCTTGAGCGATCCTCCCTCCTCGGACTCCCAGAGTGCTAGGATTACAGGCGCCTGGCCCTGAGTTGTTTTTTTTTTTAGAACACAGTACAAAGGGGGGACAAAAGAGGTAAAAAAACAAAAGAAAAGTTAAGAGAACAAGGACAGATCCAGAAGTATCAGCACTGATCTAATGAAAGTTCCAAAGGATCTAAAGAAAATAGAGGGGAGGAAATAATTTTTAAAATGAGACAAAAATTTCCCAGAGGTGAAAAAAAGACACCAGTTTTCATATTTAAAGACTTACTCAAATCCAAGGAAGATAAATTTTAAAGTATGTATCTGGACCTATTGTGGTGAATTAACAGAACATCAAGAATAAAGAAAAAATCCTTAAAGTTTCCAAGCAGGAAAAACATACACTTCAAAAGTACAATAAGATGATCTTTAGAATTCTCATCAGTATTTCTAAATGCTATAAGAAATGGAATGATACAGCTTCATCTATCAAAACTGGGAAGAGAGTAAAGGCATATTCAGACATGTGATGACTTAAAGTTTACCTCCCCAAGCCCTTTTCAGGAATTTAGAGGATGTGTTCCAGCATGTGACTGGGTAAGCCTAGAAAGAGAAAGACATAATATTAAAGAAACAGTAAATATAATCAGGAAAATAAGAAGTAATTCAAGGACAGCAGCTGCACAAATAGACATGGAAAGAAATCAGGCCAGTTGGAACAGAGGAAGGAAGGTTCCAGAGGAAAAAAATATTTGAATAAAATCCAACCAACCAAATGGTGAATTAAAATAAAGAGCTAAAAAAAAAAATAGCATTGCAATGGTAAAATGACTGGTGGTGAACATTGCACCCATGTAAGTTTAGAACTAACACTAAACAACTGTGGAAATCATGATTATCGAATAGGATGCAAATATCAAACACATTGACAAAGTAAAATAAAGTAACCAACAAAAACATGAAAGGTAGAGTTTCTATTTGGAGCAAAAGTGGACTAACTTCTTGCATACCAACTCTCTCACTAAGTACAACCAGAAAAACTAGGTAAGATACTATTTAAAATCTATTTGCAGGTATCATAAAGCTACCAATGCAATGAGGACTAGAGAGTCAAGATAAAAAAAAGTCGTGAGAAACACACAAAGATGAGACCAACATTCAGTGCTGCTTTTCCCTTCAAGGAATGTATTGATTTTAAAGCAGCTGCTGAAAGGCTGAGAAGCTTAACAGAAAGTGATGATTCACAGACTAAGAAGCTGTGCAGCGCTTCTAGTCTCAGAGGGATAGGGAGGAAATTAGAGTTTCGGTCCACCAAGCAAAAGAGACCCTGATCAACACTCCATGCTTTCAGCTGGAATCTCTGAAGGGCTGTATTTTAGGGAAAAGGGTGAATCACACTTACAACTTTGACTCAAGCAGTACAAAAGCGATCTATGTAACTCAAACATTTGTACCCCTGTAATATTCTGAAATAAAAAAAAAAAGACAAAAAGAAATGAGTAAGCCCTCAAAAAGACTTATTCCCAGCTTCAAACCAGTCTAATCCCTGATTGGATTAAGAACTGCCCCACTTTCAGCTGTCAGCCAGAAGCTAAAGTCAAACTGTTCTACGAGAAAGTAACACTGTACAGGGAATCAAATTATCTCTATCATTTTTCATGTGCAACATCAAACATTCAAGCAAAAATTAGGATTCTGGCCAAGATGGACTAAAAGGATTGAATTTATCCTCCCATCTGAAACAACCAAAAAGATGAAAAAAAAATAAATGAAATAGTGGGTTACAAGACAGTGGGCATAAAGCAACAAATGGCAGTGATGGGGAGACCTGGGAAACAAACAAGGGAAGCCTTAAGACTGCCCCACATTACAGCCTCGAAAGAGTTTCCAGATCGTGGGGCAAGGAAGGAAGAACTCAGGCATAGCCTGAAAAACTCCCTGAGTTGAGGAGCCAAAGCTGAAAATCTGGGGAGACAATGCAGGAATGCTACAATCTGCAGGAATGAGTAGAAGGGAGGAGAAAGCTGCAAAGAGAGAGAGAGAGAACTCCAGATAGCTACAGAGGGTCGCCCTAGAGTATTCAGCAGTGTACTAATCAGTGCAAGCATGTCAGGAAACTACCCAAGGCCAGGGAACAAAGCAACTGAAGAGATTAGAGGCAACAGTACTCAGAGCTTCCACAGGACCGAGAATACTGCCTGTTCCCACTAACCAGACTGGAAAACCTCACAATTCACAGGGAATTTGGTAGGGTACTCAGAAGAATCTTGGGTCCGTTTGGGGGATAATTAACCCTAGACTAAACACTGTTCTCATCCTGCCTAACTGAGCCTTTCGGGTCTTGCATTTAAAATCTAACTGTTTTCAAGTCATTTAACTGTGCCCCGGACTAAAGCTAAAGAATGTTTATAGGAATACAAAATTATCCAGCATCAAACAAAGGTAAAATTCAGAATGTCTGGTATCACAGTCAAAAATTACTAGGCACAGAAAGAAGCAGGAAAATACCACCCAAATGGGGGGGGGGGAATAAATCAATCAAAACCAACCCCCAAATGAACAGATGTTAGAAGTGGTAGACAAGAACATTAGAAGAATTATAACAGTATTTCATATGTTCAGAAAGTTAAGACGTGGGCGATAAAAAGAAAAAAGGCCCCAATTGAACTTCAGGAGATGAAAATTATAATGTCTGAGCTGAAATTATACTGGATCAGATTAATAGTAGGTTAATAATAGGCAAAACTTTTCCAAGATAAAGACTAGAAGAAAATATTTGTAAATCACATACCAACAAAAGATTTGTATCCAGAATATTTAAAGAAACTCATCACTCAACAGTAAAAAAAAAAAAAAACTCCTTAAAAATGGGCCAAATGCATTAACTAAACCAAAGAGGATATATTGATGGTAAATGAGCACATGAAAAGATGTTCAACATTGGCCGGGCACGGTGGCTCACGCCTGTAATCCTAGCACTCTGGGAGGCCGAGGCAGGCAGATCACTCAAAGTCAGGAGTTCGAGACGAGCCTGAGCAAGAGCGAGACCGTGTCTCTACTAAAAATAGAAATTGGCCAACTAAAAAAAAAAAAAAATATATATATATATATATATAAATTAGCCGGGCATGGTGGCACATGCCTGGAGTCCCAGGTACTCAGGAGGCTGAGGCAGGAGGATCGCTTGAGCCCAAGAGTTTGAGGTTGCTGTGAGCTAGGCTGACGACACAGCACTCTAGCCCGGGCAACAGAGTGAGACTCTGTCTCAAAAAAAAAGATGTTCAACATTACTGGTAATTAAGGAAATGCACATTAAAACCACAAGGAGATAGCATTACACACCTATTAGAGCAGCTAAGAAAGAAAAGAAAACTGACACTATCGAGTGCTAACAAGGATGCAGAACAACTGAAACACTCATGTATTTCTGATCAGAATACAACATGGTACAGTCACTTCAGGAAATAAGTTGACAGTTTCTTATAAAGTCGAGCATACACCTACCACATTACCCACAATCCCACTTCCAGGTATTTACCCTACATAAATGAAAATTTATGTTCACAAAAACCTTTACATGAATGTTGATAGCAGCTCCAACCCTAATTGCAAAGAACTGAAAACCCAAATGCCTTTCAATGGGTGAATGAATAAACAATTGTGGTATGACCTTATAATGGAATAGTGCCGAACAATAAGAAGGAACAAACTATCGATACAGATAACGACATGGATGAATCTCAAAGGCACTTTGCTGAGTGAAAGAGGCCACTTTCAAAGACTATACGCTGTGTAATTCTATTTATATGACATTCTGGAAAAGGGAAAACTATGGTGATGGAGAAATATGACTGGTCGCCAGGGCTTAAGGGTGGGACGAGGGTGTGATTACAAAGAGGCAACCCAAGGGACATTTTGGGGATGATGGAATTCTTCCACCTCCAGTTTGTAGTGGAGGTTATACAAATACACACATTTGCTAAAACGCATAGAACTTTACACCAAAAACAAAAAAAGAGTCAATTTTACTATATGTTAATTTCTAAATCCTCATAGACTATACACCAAAAAGGTCAATTTTATTGTATATTATTTAATAGTAAAATAAAAAGAGAAAAAACACAAGATACTGCTACATACCCATTACAATGGCTAAAATTTTTAAAAGACTGACCATAACAAGTGCTGGTGCGGATGTAGAGCCACTGGAACCCTTAACACTGTTAGTGGAATTGTAAAATGGTGCAACTATTATACATTGGAAAAAAAGTTTGGCTGTGTCTAAAATGTTTAACATAGACCTACTATGCAAACCAGTCATTTCACTTACCCAAAAGAATTGAAGACATATGTCCACACAAATACATAAATGTTCATGGCAGCTTTATTTGTAATAGCCTAAAACTGTGAACAATCCAAATGTCCATCAACAAGGTAAATGGACAGATTGTGGTGTATCCATACAATGGAATAATACTCAGCAATTAAAAGGAATGAACTACTGATATATGCAGCAATATGGAAGAATCTCAAAACATCATGCTTAGTGAAACAAACAAGACTGAGAAGAAAAAAAAAGAGAGTAGAAGGGTTAAGAGATTATATGCAGCCCATACTGAAATTACTGAACTGGAAGATAAGTCAAAAGAAATTATCCACCACCTGGCTAATTTTTATTATTTTTAGTAAAGATAGGGTCTCCTTCTTGCTCAGGCTGGTCTCGAACTCCTAACCTCAAGCAATCCTCCTGCCTCGGCCTCCCAGAGTGCTAGGATTACAGGCATGAGCCACCATGCCCTGCCTCCCCATACACTTTTCATAAGATGTTAATCTAAAGCATGAGGGTGCCAAAAGGTTAAAAGCAAAAAGATGTTCTAAAAAGGAAAATGTTAAGAAGTATACACTTGTAAACACATGATAAGTCCCCAAAATATATATATGGAAATTGCAAAGGACCAAGAAAGCCAAGACACCCTTGACGAATAACAGAATGGGTGGATCTGCCCTAAGAAATATAAGAATTATTGTAAAACTAGTAATTCATAAGACTGGTATCCAGAATACATCATTCTTTTAACTCAATAGTAAAAAGACAGATAACCCAATTTAAAATTGGCAACAGATTGAATAGACATTTCTCCAAAGAAGATACGCAAACGGCCAACAAGCACATGAAAAGATGCTCAACGTCATTAGTCATGCAAATATGCAAATCAAAACTACAGTGAGATGCCACTTTACACACACTAGGATCACCATCCTAGTGTGATAATAAAATGACAGACAATAACAAATATTGGTAAGAATGTGAAAGAATTGGTACCTTCATACCCTGGTGGTGGAAATGTAAAATGATGTGGCTGCTGTGGAAAACAGGCTGACATCAATTTTACATATAACTCAGCAATTCCACCCCTAGGTATACAGCCAAGAGAAGTGAAAACATACATACATACAATAACTTGTACACAAATGCTTATAGCAGCATTACTCATAACCAAAATTGTGAAACAACTCAAATGTACATCAACTGATGGATGAGTGGATAAACAAAATGTGGTATATCCATACAATTCGACCATGAAAAGGAACATAAGTACTGATATATGCTACAACATAGTTGATGCTTGAAAATGTTGTGCTAACTGAAAAAATCCAGTCCAAAAGAGTACATATAGTATGATTCCATTTATTTGATTTGTTTTGAGACAGAGTCTCACTGTGTTGCCCAGGCTAGAGTGCCGCCATGGCATCAGCCTAGCTCACAGCAACCTCAAACTCCTGGGCTCAAGCAATCCTCCTGCCTCAGCCTCCCGAGTAGCTGGGACTACAGGCATGTGCCACCATGCCCGGCTAATTTTTTCTATATATTTTTAGTTGGCCAATTAATTTCTTTCCATTTATAGTAGAGACGAGGTCTCGCTCTTGCTCAGGCTGGTTTCGAACTCCTGGCCTTGAGCAATCCGCCCACCTCAGCCTCCCAGAGTGCTAGGATTACAGGTGTGAGCCACTGCGCCCGGCCGATCTGTGATCTTTTACGATTTGGATTCTGATATCCAAGTGAGAAACCATCCAAACCTTAGAAGTTAAAGCTTTTGGGAATCTGACTGTGGGGGACATCGTTCATTTAAAAAGCTCCAAGTACTCAATGATTGCTGTACAATATTCCACTACAAACTGACTCAAAGTGACATACACTCTCTATGATTTAAGCAAAAATGAACTGGTAAGGATAGGCAGTAGGAAGGGAATGCGTTCAACAGGATCCCGGCAGCACAATCCGGCCTTGGCTCATCCTGGTCAGAGAGCCCTTTGGATACTAAAACTGAAGTGTCTAAAGGAATTTTTCACACAAACCCTTCTGTCTAACACATAGGTACAGGGGTGGAGACCTACTGGCAACATTCTAGAAGACTTAATCATAGAGGCGTGTCTGGACAAACAGCTTGATCATAGGGACAATAGCTTCCATTTCACATGTAATCAGCTATTGAGGAAACTGGTGACATTACGTTAAAATGTTGTAATATATTTGGTCTATTTGGCCAAAAAAATGTCAAATACTACATTATCATGACTGAAAATATTAACAAGGGGAAATCAGTTTTGCCTTTCACATTGTCCAAGTCACCAACTTATATATACTTTGGAATACTGATTCACATTGTATTTAAGAGATTCCAATTTAAAACAAAGCTCTCGATATTCTTTTGGAAGTTTTTGTTTTTTAGTTAAATGTCTGAGGACATAAGTGGTGACATCCTGGATGTTGTCATTACTAAGGCATTTAATAGTTTATGATGTACTCTAACATATGTTACCAAATTTAATTTAAACTGTAAGGCAGAATAATTTATATTTGTAATTAATGGTACAGAAAGTTATACTCTGGCAAAACAGTAACTCTCTCAAATTGTAGGAGCTTTCAGTAAGAAATCTAAAAACTGGCTTCATAAAAATAAACCTGTTGTTTCCACGTGAGGTGGTAAGTTTTTTAAGGGATGGGAGTTGGAGTAAGGGCTAAAAAATAAAACTTCTTCCCATGTGAAGTTGATATATTCGAACTACAGCTACACTGATAGGGTTAAAATACATACCTTCTTTCTATTAACATTTCATAAAAGTCTCTGATATCTTGACCAGATTTCTCCATGCAGTGATAAAATGCCAGCTGGCTTTCACGATTTGCAAAATCCACCTTAAGACAAAAAAGGAAAGCAGGTGTTTGTTGCAAGTTTCAGATTTTAAAGATGGAAAATGTTATCAAATTTGAAAATCCTTCACAACACAGCCCTTCTGGACAAATTTCAGGAAAGAACAATCTATCTCAAGTGAAACAGTCCTCAAAACGAAACTATTATTGTGTTAACCTGAAATTTCCCAAATTCTATTAATACGCAAATCCTGATAAAGAAATGTAATTTAAAGTTTCAGACCCAACCCTGAAAAAGTGAAAAAGCAAGATGGAAAACTGAAATGGCAATTAAAAATCAAATGAAGTCAGGCATGGTGGCTCTTGCCTGTAATCCCAGTGCTTTGGGAGGCTAAGGTGGGAGAATTCAAAACCAGTCAGAACAACATAGCAAGCCCCCCATTGTCTACAAAACAATAAAAAAGCTCACTGAGCATGGTGGCAGCATTCCTGTAGTTCCAGCTACTCAGGAGGCTGAGGTGGGAGGATCCCTTGAGCCCAGGAATTTGGGATTACAGTGGGCTATGGTCAAGCCAAAAAAAAAAATCAGATCAACTAAATCTAGCAATCTCTGATGAGCATAATAAATTTGCTGGAACCACAGTTAGAACATAAAACAAAATATGGAAGAACATTAAAACTTCACTCACAGCTGGGCCTAAAAGTCATTAAAACATATGACATCCATCAATCAATATCTTATTTCATTTTGAAAATACTTGTTTCAATCTAACCATCGAAGGTTTTAAGTGTACAAATTTCTTCAAACTACCACGAATACCAAATTTTAAAACACATACACCAAACCAAAAAAAATCATGCTTTCAGTGGTTACCCATTCTTTAGAAGAGGAAGACAGGATCATTTGGAAAGCTGGACTGATACGTTCAGCCCTTGGGTGTGCAGATACTGACAGGTAACAGTGGGTAGGCCTGTACTGAGAGTGTCCACATGCTCATCAGGTACCAAGAGCATTGAGAGGCATACTTCTTTGAATGATGGGATTTTTAGGTAAGGATCTGTGGATAACGGTTTTTAAAAAACACCATCTGCCCATACGTAGGTGAGCACAAAAATCATAATATAACCCTTATACACTGTAGATATATATATATATACATGTTCTGTAAACCACTGTCCTTGCTGGCAATCTACAAATGCCAGTTACTGAGAGGGTGAGATTTGAGTGCGATTTTGTTTTGCTTCTCTTTAAAGTCATTCTGCACACCTTTATTTTATTCCCGCCGATTTTCCTCCCCTTGGTTTCTTTTACAGCTGCTTGTGCATATTCAATTTCATTGTAAAGAACCAGGGCCATGCCTTTTAAGCGGTCAAACACCACCTGTAAAAGACAAAACAAAAACCAAGTAAGAGCCTCATCCACTGGACTTAGTATCAGTCCCAACAAAATCCTAAGTCACAAGGACACTGCCAAGAAAAAATATAATTTTATGTACTTGATCCTAGAAAAAATTTCAAGCCTTTCTGATGATGCATGTTATAGTGAACACACCATAAATATGCCGGGACTGTTTAGAATCGTGGAAATTATAGCCTGTGGTATATTATGCCTTTATTTTGTTTTTCATTTTATTTGTTTCCCATGCTGACTGACTACTGCATTTAAGTAAAAGCATTTTTTTGTTTGTTTTGGCTTTTAAAAAAAAATCTTGAAAGGGAGAAAAGAAATTTAAAGAATACTGAATCTACAAAGGATGTCAGTAAACTTTCACTGTAAGTAGTACTACTGTCCCAAAGCTGGTTTTTTTATTTTTAAGATGTATATTTCTCCAAACAACAAAAGCTACATTTAAAGAAATATCCAAGTTACGCAACATACCAATTGCAGAGTAAACATGCTTTTCAGGAGTTAAAGTTTTACATTCAAACACAATGGAATCGGGTCCAAAGACCCTTTTCCTGTTGTTTGTGGGTGTGTCATATAATAAACATTGGTTAGATGCATATTCTGTTGTGTGACCATCCCTTTCACCATCTTTAAAAAAAAGTCTAGGCCGGGTGCAGTGGCTCATGCCTGTAATCCTAGCACTCTGGGAGGCTGAGGTGGGGGGATCGCTCAAGGTCAGGAGTTTGAAACCAGCCTGAGCAAGAGCGAGACCCCGTCTCTACTAAAAATAGAAAGAAATTAGCCGAACAACTAAAAATATAGAAAAAACTAGCCAGGCATGGTGGTGCATGCCTGTAGTCCCAGCTACTCGGGAGACTGAGGCAGAAGGATCGCTTGAGCCCAAGAGTTTGAGGTTGAGTCTAATTACATTTAGTATAAATGTAAATAATTATATAACTAGGCTAATTATAATATGAGATAAAATTATAAAAGTCCCTAAGAAACATTCTATTTCATTCTATTTAAGTGTACTATGAGAATAATTTAAAAATCAATCATCCCAGATGGTTCAAAACAATTTTTCAAAATACTCATATCGTAAGGTAATAAATGAAAATGCCCTTATAGACCAAATTTCAGCAAAGACAATTTTAATGTGCAAGTTACTAAAGAAATTGGGACTGAAAAGATGGAATACCAAGAAAAAAGAGTCAGAAGTAAAGTTGAAACACACACCAAAACCTCCCACCTACCTTTACTACAGGCCCATATCGGCAGAAATGTCGTGTTAAATACTGATCCGACACATTTGAAGAAAGCCCATCTAACCATACGCAGTTTGTAGGCATGCTCTTTCCAAAACCCAGCTGAATATAAAAGGCAAAATTTCTATTAGTAAAGTTCACAATTACTATTCAACTACAGAATTCTTAGAAAACTAGTTTTCTTCTGTAGGAATCTTAGCAAATCAACATCTCAAGTGGGAACCATCTAGTTAAAATCAAATAGAAATTTACAAAAAAGCAATCCTGCCTGGCTAATCAAGCATTGATTCAGATTACAGTATAATTGGATGTGGATACAAAGAAGTGTATCACCTTTATGGTTGATACACTTACTATAATCTTAATCAGACATATGCACCAAAAATGCCAAATCTTAAAAAACAAAGCAAATCACAACAGCACAGTAATTTATGCAAATCAATTTACCTTGAGACGATTATTTCCAAGGTATTCCCCATCCATCTTCTTAATAGCTTTACAAACACTGGCAATATCACAGTACTGCAAGAATGCATACTGAGGAACTCCATTTACTTTCTTAATATCAATATCCTGAAAAAGCCAATCAACACCACTTAGTCATACGCCAACGAGAAAATAAATCAGAATAAACCAAGTCCATACAGGCGTTTATTTCTCAAAAAAGCTGCATTTCCAGTAATCATTTTCTTAGTTAAAATTATACATCTTAATACATCTATATATTAGTAGTTTAAATGTCACATAACACAGCATTTATAGTCACAAACCATGAAATTCTTCCCATGTGAGGCTCTCTGCAAAGGAAGCAACTGTACTGCAACTCTAAATTCAAAATTTAAAATCTGTAACATCAGTATTAAGAGAAAAATTTATGCTAATGAAGAAAAGGTAGACTATTTAATGAAATCCTAAGAAATAATTCTCTTCTGCACTATCTTATTAGGGACGATGCCACTTAAAATGTAATAGCTGAGAAGAGTAAGAATGATAAATCAAGTTTTCAAAAAGTAATTTAAAACACGCAATCTTGAATGAGAAGACTCATAGTATATCCAACTCAACCAAGGCTGGTGATTGATAAATGTGATAATAATCTCTCCTGTCCAGAATGACTGGATATATAAATACCTGAACTATTCTGTGAAGATCCACCAGAACAGCATCCCTGGACTAAAGAAACACTTATAAAGGAAACCCCCACCTCTTCTGGAAAGCACAAAGCCTGCAGTTGTACCTGACACTCCCATCCTGCCTACTAAGAGGAGGTGGTGAAAAACCTTGGCTTAAACATAAAAATGGTCCAGAGAAACCACAGTTAAATGCAAAAATCTGTACTTGAAAAATAATGACCTGGGCCATGTATTGCAGAATCAAGTATTGTGAGATTATATAACTGTCCTTAAAGGTCACAAGCCAATAATCAAAACTCAAAACAGCAAAATGAGTAATACATTTAAAGAGCTGTTCAATGGGTACTAAAAAAAGCAATGATCTATACTCAAAATTACTCAAAGTAATGCTAAATAGGAGTTGATTTTCACCATTATATAGAATATAAAAACCCAGGATAACTCCACTTAAGGGAGTATCTCCAAAGAAAACTGGTAGATAGACTCAATAACTAGGTTCTTTTGGCTATGGCTAAATCTGTTATCAATAAGCAGCAGGGCATTTTTCCAAAGTGAATGTGTCATTTAAAACAGTAACAATCATCAGCAATTGCTACCATGATGAGATTATGATTTTCAGACAGAATACTGACATGTCAACATTATTGAGAACCCTAGCTCTTTAAACGCAATCATTCCATTTTGAGCAATCTTCATGATGAGATGCATCCATGTACCCGAATTACATCTTTTTAAACTGCTTCAAAATTTAAAGTAGCAGCCACATTCTAATAAAAGTATATCTGAAAATTTAATCAACTTATAGACTGATGAATGCCAAACAGCAAATTAAGTAATAGATAAACTGCGTGAAGACAAACGCAGCTAGGGCCCAGATAGGTTAGTAAACTCCACATCACCTGCCTAGGTAGGCAGTAGAACTGAATAAAATTACGGTAGACACTACTCTCACAAAAGAAATTGAAAAATCAAAATAACTGAAAAAGAAAGGAAGATGAATGTTTTGCTGGTGTAATTTCTCTAAAAATATAGCTTTTCTATTTTCTCCTTCTTTTCTACCAACCATTTCTATCTCTTGCCCCCAGCTCCTGTATGAAGCACAAATATTATTTCATAAGACTAGATTATGTCATTAAAAAAAAAAAAGAATCTTCTGCTTAGAGCAATGGTATATAAACAAGAATGGACAGACGAATGGAAAGATACATGGGCACATACTCACAACCCCTGAAAGATGAACTATTCCTGCTCAAAACATTTTTTACTCCCTGAAGTCCAAATATACTACAGCACTTTCTGCAATGTTTATTATTAATAAAGAGTCTCAGAAAGACAGAAGTAATGTCCCTATTTTTTCCAAACACAGTACAAAATAATATATCCAAAATGTAAAGCTGTGATCTAAATATCTTCACTATAAACTGACTCAAGTTCTGAGTCGCACGGAACAGAAAAATCGTTGTATCCCTAAATCTAACAATGACTTGTATAACATAAAAAGTGATTCAGGCTAGGTGTGGTAGCTCACGCCTGTAATCTCAACACTTTGGGCAGCTGAGGTAGGAGGATCACTTGAGACAAGGAATTCAAGACCAGCCTGGGCAACAAAGCGAGACTCTCATTTTCACACAAAAAAACTTTTTTTTAATTTATTTGAGTATGGTGGCAAGCACCTATAGTCCTAGCTACTTAAGAGGCTGAGGTGGGAGGATCACTTGAGCCCATGAGTGTGAGACTGCAGTGAGCTCTGATTACACCACTTCACCACTTCAGCCTGGGCAACAAAGCTGGACCCTGTCTTTAAAAAAAAAAAAAGTGATTCAAATTAAAACTTCCAAATAGAATTGAACTTCCGACACACAACATCCACATTCTAGTAATCCTTGACATATTTCTGATGGGTATTGTGATCACACGATAATCATATACTGATTTGCTGCTTCTTTTTTTAGACATGTTTTTCTCTTCCAAATTGTTCTGTAAACCCACAGGACTAGAGAGAGCATTAAAACAGAAATAGACGGACAAAGAAAGATACAAATGGATAAAAAAATATGTATGTACAAACAAAATAAACAAACATATAATATCCACTAAGTTTTTCTAAATCATCTTTTAGCAGGAGTAAAAAAAACAGAACAAATGAGAAAAATATTCACTACACCATGATGTGTCATCTCTTCAAATATAATCTGTACTATGCTTTAGGTTTTACGACAAAGATCTAAAATTGTTTTCATTGTAAAAGCAACATACCACGATTTCTCCAAAGCGCTGGAAGATGTTGCGAAGGTCATGGTAAGTAGTGGTTTTCTCAAGGTTGCCAATAAAGAGAGTTCTTGTTGCTTTGGGGTGAAATTCATCTATCCTTTCATCCAAGGGGCGAAACTCATTTTCACTTTCTGTTTCTGTAAGTGGGATGGGGACAGAGGGAAAAGAGAAGACAGTGTTTTAATGTATATTTATATACCATGGGAAAATCAACATTTAAAAAATAAAATCTCTGGGGGCTGGGCGCAGTGGCTCACGCCTGTAATCCTAGCACTCTGGGAGGCCGAGGCGGGCGGGTCGCTCAAGGTCAGGAGTTCAAAACCAGCCTGAGCAAGAGTGAGACCCCGTCTCTACTATAAATAGAAAGAAAGAAATTAATTGGCCAACTAAAAATACATATATATAAAAAAATTAGCCGGGCATGGTGGCGCATGCCTGTAGTCCCAGCTACTTGGGAGACTGAGGCAGAAGGATCACTTGAGCCCAGGAGTTTGAGGTTGCTGTAAGCTAGGCTGATGCCACGGCACTCTAGCCCAGGCAACAGAGTGAGACTCTGTCTCAAAAAAAA